>PVKZ01002500.1:0-95000 GCA_004027375.1 Macroglossus sobrinus
TTTCTTTCTTTCTTTCTTTCTTTCTTTCTTTCTTTCTTTCTTTCTTTCTTTCTTTCTTTCTTTCTTTCTTTCTTTCTTCCTTTCTTTCCTCTTCTTTCTTATTTTACTTTTTATTGTAGTAAGAATGCTTAACATGAGATCTGTCATCTTAACAAAACCATAAATGTACAATACATTATTACTAACTGTAGGTACAATGTTGTACAGCAGACCTCTAGAGCTTATATATCCTCCTTAACCGAAACCTTGTTCTTGCTGATTAATAACTCCCCATTTCCCATTCCTACCAACTCCTGGTAAACACCATTCCAATCTTTGATTTTGAATTCAGCTATGTTAGATACCTCATGTAAGTGGAATCATGCAGTACTTATCTTTTTGTCTGGCTTATGTCATTTAGCATAGTGTCCATAAGGTCCCATATTTCCTTATTTTTTAAGGCTGAGTAGCATCTCATTGTATGCTTACACATTTTCTGTATCCATTTATCTGTCGATAGACATTTAGAGTATTTTCACATCTTGGCTATTGTGAATAGTACTGCAATAAATATGGAAGTGCAGATATATCTTCAAGATCCTAATTTCTATTCTTCAGTTATTTACCCAGAAGTGGGATTGCTAGATCACATGGTAGTTATATTTTTAACTCTTTGGGGAACTATTTTTATAGGAGCTGTACCATTTGCATTTCCACAGAGTCTCCACTTCTAAGCACCATTTTAAATCAACTCTCCCCAAGGTCTCAGAGCTGAGAAAGGAGAGAATGGAGCTTAGACATTGGGCTTCAGGAAGATAATGATATTCATGAGTTTTTATTACAGAAAATATGAAAAAGATAATCTTTTAAGTGGGATGAGGCTCTTAGGTTCTTGGTTATTAGATTAGGATTATAGCATTTCAAGAGATAATATTTGATTCACCTATTAACAGAATTTGTCAATTCCTAAGCAGCCATGAATTTCCAGTTGACTATAGGATGTAGCAGGATCACCCTGAGATCCCACAGCCCAAAGCAGGGAGCAAGAAATATGGCCTGGAGCCTAATCTGGCCCACCACCTGCTTTTGTAAATAAAGTTTTATTAAAACACAGCCACTCCTATTCATTTTTATTGCTTTTACAGTACATAGTAGAGATGAATATTTGCAACAGAGACCATATGGCCCCTAAAGCCTAAAGTATTTTCTACAAAAAAGTTTGCTGATTTCTGGTTTAATATATAACTATGGTTGTTATTTTTCTCCTAAATTTTTATTTAGAAATATGTCAAATCTACAGAAATATTGCAAAAATACTATAATAAATGTCCCTCTGATCTTCTCCTTGATTCAACACTTAACATTTTGCCACATGTTTTCTCTCTCTCTGTCCTTCTCCTTCTCTCTCTCTTTTCCTCCCTCTTCTCACTCCCTGCCTACACATAATCACTCTCTGACTACAGTATTTGAAAGTTAGGTGCAAATATTATAGCTCAATATCTCTAAATACATCATTGTGTATCTCCTAAGAATAAGAATAGTCTTTTACATATCTACAGAAATTTAATATTAATGTAATAAACAGACCATATCCAAATTTTCCAGATAGTATCTTTTATAAATTTTTAAAAATCCAGGATCCTGTGAGGATTAATTATTGTATTTAGTCTCCTTTAATCTAGAACAATTTACCCAGTCTTATTATTTTTTTCTTTTTTTGTCTCAAGCTTTCTTGAGGTGTAATGGACAAATAAAATTGTAAGGAATTTAAAGTGTATATAATGAAGATTTGATAAACATATAAAGTGTGAAAGTATTATTTCTTGTTTTTCGTGACATTAATATATTTTTAAGAGTGTGAGCTAGGTGTGTTACAAAATACCCCTAATTCTGGATTTGTTTGCTCATTTCCTGATATTACATTCAGGTTTTAAGCATTTTGGTCAGGAATACCAAAGGGGTGATGTGTCTTTCTCAGTGCACCCCATCAGGAGACTCGGTGATTGTTAATGCATGAAAATTGCACCAACAGTGGTGGTTAAACAGGTTTGAGTTGCTAAAGACCCCAAATGACAGGACTCGAATGGCAATGTTTACAAATCTATGGTTTATTTTAAGAAAAGGGTACAAGAGACCAACAGCATTAAAGTAAGGAAATGTATCACAGCCAAAGGCTGTCTTACCACCAAGGTCTGGAAAGGTTAGGTGCAAGTGCCTATTATCCTCTCTTAGATCAGGAACCACTTGTGCACAGGACACACTGGAACATAGACTATATTCATATAGACAATCCAAATAAGTACACAGATTCCAAATGTTTGCAGCCATTTGAACAGTTGGTATTCATTTAAACTGACAGTTGATCCATCCAATAATACCAGCACATTTTCACACTTCACAATTCTTTTCCTCCCTGATCAATGAGTATCTGCAATTTTTATTTTTTTGTTAATTTTGAATTTTAAAAAAATTTTCAATTACAGTTGACATACAGTATTCCTTTCAGGTGTACAACACAGTAATTAGACATTTATACAAATTACAAAGTGATAAGAATGACTATATGTGCTTTATGGCATATTTCTGTTGACTGATTAAACAATAATTAACCTAACCTGATTCCTTTGTCTCTCCCAACAAAATATACTTTTTCTCTTATGCCATATATTATTTCTCATAGAAATATAGAGGCCTTGTCTCTGTTATTTTAGGTTCAAAATGTCTTAAGGACATGGTCAAATTCCTTTGCTCGGTTCACGAGGGTTGACAGATACTGGTTTCTAGTAAAGAATGATTCCTCAACAGGGCTCACGTGTCCCTCAGGGGAAGTACTCTTGTCCTGCTTAAAATCTGCCCAATACTTGCAAGTTGCACTTAAGGGAAAAAAATGGTTGGCTCTCGGTCAGGACACCAAAATGCTAAAAGCACTTTGATAGTTGCATTTTACAGTAAAATCCCATACACTAAGACACATCTCCCATAGTGTAGATCCTGGGCTTCTGCTATGAGAATTCCTGACCATTGTGCTTGGGGCACCCAGACACCTAACAGAGTTGTGTTGACATGCCAGTTGTTCTCACTGTAGGTGTGGCTATGTTGTTTTAGTGTCTGCTCTAATTAACAGTATCCTGCTACCATTCTAGACAGCTCATATCTCTTTGTCTTTCCACCTGTAATAGGTTGTCTTTGAGGCAAGCCTATGAGCACTAGGATGTCTTTTTCATCAGTATGCTTTTCCTCATTTCCACCTGGTTAATTACTCCTACCTCACCAACTCTCTTCTAGGGCTCTCATGTTTCTAGTGGGTCACTGCTGTTCGATCCTACAGACATATTATTGCTATTGAGTACATTTAAGACATAAATATGGGACCCCAAAATGTTGAGGCCCCCAGGGTAAGACCAATTGAATAGTAGTGCCTCCTAAATAGACTTTGTTTGGGGGATGTCATGGTGCTTTTCATAACCATTTGTGTGAAATTTCTGGCTTCTCATTCTCAGAAGTAGTCTCACCAAATTACACCTAATTCTTCTACTTTGTCAGTGACTCCAGTATCCCAACTGCACATCCACTTCCTTATGGTCTTCCACCAATAACAAGAAAGAAAATAGTTATTTTTATACATTATACACATTTGGGATCTGCATCAGATAACCTTCTACTTTTACATTTTGGTGCCTTTATTAAACTTTCATCATCACAATACCCACACAATTTTTTAAAATACATTTTTTAAAGAACAGTTTTAGGCTTACAGAGTGACCACATAATGTTTATTCAGATTGTTATTAATTGATATATTCTGAATTTAACCAGGTAAATGCTCCTGCAGGTTGTTTCTCAACACAGATCCCCTAAATTAGACATATTTTGTGAAATGCAAACCCAAAAACATAACCACATTAGTGTTGTTCCATGTGGTCACACAGTCATACCTCGTATCTGTTCCTCAATTGTGAAGGCATAGACCATGCTCAGAAGTTTATTGGCTTGGATGTTGTCAGCTGGCTTTTTTTTTTTTATTGTGGTGAAATATACATAAAATTGATCATTTTAAAGTGTACAATTCAGTAGCATTAAGTACATTCACAATGTTGTACAACCATCACCACTATCCATTTCCAGAATTTGTTCATCGTCCCAAACAGAAACTTTATATCATTAAACAGAAACTCTGTACCCACCCCTCCCCTAGCCTGTAGTAACCTCTATTCTACTTACTATTTTAATTAATTTGCCTATTCTAACTGCCTTATATAAGTGAAAACATACAATATTTATCCTTTTGTGAGTGGCTCATTTCATTGATCATAATATTCTCAAGGTTCATCCATGTTGTAGTGTGTATCAGAATTTTATTTCTTTTTAAGACTATCCGCCATTGTGTATGTATAACATTTTGTTTGTCTATTCATCTGTTGTTGAACATTAGGTTGTTTCCACTCTTTGGTTATTGCAAATAATGGCATCATAAACTTTGGTGTACAAGTGTCTATTTTAGTTCCTGCTTTTAATTCTTTTAGGTGTATACCTAGGAGTAGAGTTCCTGGATTATATGGTGATTCTATGTTTAACATTCTGAGATCCACCAAACTGTTTTCCACAATATTTCTTGTAATACTGGTTTAGTGATGATGAACTTCTTTAGCTTTTTCTTGCCTGGGAAACTCTTTATCTCTTTCTTGATGACAAATGATAGCCTCCTTGCTGGGTAGAGCAATCTTGGTTGTAGGTCTGCCTTTCATCACTTCTGGCCTTCAGAGTTTCTGTTGAGATATCAACTGACAGTCTTACGGGAACTCTTTTGGGGGTAACTAAGTGTTTTTCTCTTGCTGCTTTTAAGATTTTTTCTTTGTCTTTAAACTTTGGCATTTTAATTGTGATGTATTTGGTGTGGGCCTCTTTGGGTTCATTTTGTTTGGGACTTTGCATTTCCTGGACTTGTACATCTAGTTCCTTCATCAGGTTAGGGAAGTTTTCAGTCATTATTTTTTCAAGTAGGTTTTCAATTTCTTCTCTCTCTCTCCTCGCCTATGATGCAAGTGTTGGTATGCTTGATGTTGTTCCAGAAGTCCCTTAAACTTTTCTCTTTTGAAAATTCATTTTTTCTTTTTGCTGTTCTGATTGGGTATTTTCTGCTACCTTTCCTTCCAGATCACTGGTTCAATCATTGCTTCAGCTAATATGCTGTTGATTCCCTTTAATGTATTCTTTATTTCAGTTATTTTATTCTTAATTTCTGACTTGTTCTTTTGTATGTTTTGTATGTTTAAAAAATGTTTTCCATCCCTTTGTTGAAGTTCTCAGTGAGTTCATTTATTCTTCCCCTAAGTTCATTGAGCATCCTTAACACCAGTGTTTTGAACTCTATATTGGGTAGATTATTTGTATCCATTTTGTAGTTCTTTTTCTGGAGTTTTGTCCTATTCTTTCAGTTAGGACCTCTATTTTTGTCTCCTCATTTGGGCTGCCGCCCTGTATTTGTTTCTATGTATTAGGTAGATCTGCTACATCCGCCAGTCTTCCCAGAGTAGTCTTATGAAAATGTTTCCTGTGTGATCCAGTAGTATAGTCTCCTTGAGCACCTGAACAAGATGCTCCATGGGTGTTCCCTGTATGGGTCACATGTGCCCTAATGTTGTAGTCAAGCCTTAATTGCTGTTGGCTATATCAGTAGGTGGTGATGACCTTAGGGTTGACTGGTTGTGAGGGCTGGCTGTACCTACAGTGGACAAACTGTTATACAGGGGCTAACCCCATAGAGCAGGAGTTGCTTTAATGGGGCTCTTGTGCCAGCTGAGTTCACCTTTGGGTATGTATTTTGTAGAGGTGGTTGGGTGGTGCTCTTTTGTGGTCTAAAGCTGGCCACCAGGTGTGTTGGGTCTTGAGCCTCTTAGTAGGCGCTCCAGTGCAGGCCAAGGTCAGGTGCCACTTGTGCCAGGCTTGGGAAATTTGATTGGAGCTACAAAGTGATCTAGTGCTGTTCACTGCATATTCTGAGCTTGATGGTACTTGAAAGAGGGTACGCTGCAAACTGAGG
Organism: Macroglossus sobrinus; assembly: GCA_004027375.1. NCBI lineage: Eukaryota > Metazoa > Chordata > Mammalia > Chiroptera > Pteropodidae > Macroglossus > Macroglossus sobrinus. The sequence goes on from PVKZ01002500.1 coordinate 6,020, forward strand.
TCAGCCGCCACTTATGTCAGGCATGGGACCTTTTGGTGGGCACCATAATGTGAGCTGCGGCCAGCCGCCACTTGTGCCAGGCTTGTGGCTGCTTAGTTGAAGTTACATTTCAGGTCAAGTCTGGTCACCATTTATGTTAGGCTTGGGATGGGAGTTACAATGCATGTCGAGACTGGTAGGCACTTATAGCTGGGCATGGGGTTGCTTAGCAAAAGCTACAAGACACACCAATGCTTGTTTGGGGTTTGTGCACCTTTGAGAGATTTTCCAAAAGACTGCAGCATGAGCCAAGGCAGGCTGCTTCTTTGGTGAAGTGGCTCAGATGGGTGGGTGAGTTGGGTGGGACAGGGTCTGAGGGAATTACCAGGGCAGGGCTAATGATATTAGCCAAGTTCATGATTTGGTGCCTGCCTGCACCTTCCAGCTAGGTTGGAGAAACTCTAAACAAAGGGGTAATAATGTATACCAATGTTTACATCCCTGGAGTTGCCCCTTTTTCTTCCCCTCCAACTGTCATCCTGAAGTTAGTCAATTTAGGTCCTCCTTGTTTGTCTCTGGTGCTTTTCCAGTTGCTGCCCCTGTGTTGGAGCTCTGGGAGTGAGTTTACGAGCAAGTAAGTATGCATGTGGTCCCCTCGAGAAGAATGCCTGGGAATCCAGCAGCCCTCCATCTTGCTTTGATACAATCCTGACTGGTTTTCACAGACAGATATTGTGGGGACTCATCTTTCTGGCACTTACAAAAATGTCTAGAGATACCTTTTTAAAGAAGAAATTTAAAAATAGTTTATTCAGACAATGTCTTGCAAACTTGGCAGTTCTTAGTATGAACTGAGAATACATTCCAAATGACAGGGTTTATAAAGGCAGAAGTTGCAAGGAGTTATTAATCAAAGAGATGGGTTGCTAGGGGAAACAACACCATAAACTTATATCACTTGTTTTCTAATTGGTAAAGGCAACTGGACTTTCAATGGTTGGCTGACAGTGATTGAACAAGTGGGGTTGTGAGATGAGTACAATGGTTAATGTATGATTACTCATTTGTCAAATCTTAGTTTCAGCTCAGGCCTATAGAACAAAAAGGCTGTCTTTGATCACGTAGTTATGGTACAACAATGCATGTAATAAAATTTATCAAACTGTACAATTGCATAGGGGGGCTGCTGACTTTGCAGGCAGTTCCAGAGCCCAAAAGGGCAAAGTTATGCTCTGCAGGAAGATTCAGAGCTCAAGCTATAAAAATCCAAATATTAGGCCACAAATTAAGAAATTAAAGTTCTTATTAAGTCCTCACACTGATGCTCCGGGTTGGAGAGCCTGGCTGAGGCTGGGATCCCTTACTTTTCTATGTTGACTCTACAGCTGAGCTATTCCTCTTGATTTTTAACTGCCTCACTATGGGGGTGTGTGGGACTTGCCCATTCAAAGTCTCTGTCCCTCCTCTCAGTCTTCATGTGGCTTCTTCTTTATATCCTTAGATATGAGAACTCTGTTCAGCTAGTCCTCTAATGGTTCTCAGTGATGGTTCTACAATTTTGTTGTTTTTGATGTGGTTATGGGAAGAGGAGAGCACCTAGTTTAACCACACTGCCATTTTGACTGGAAGTCTCAACAAGTATTTATTGATTCTAATATTTCATTGAGTATAAGACATTTATTGATTCATAACAGGTTTTCAGAAAAAAATTACATTAAGTGTGTATGAAAATACTGGAGTTAAAAATTTTTTTTCTGTTTAGGCTTTGAAGCACAGAAATGACGAAACTTATTTTTTAACTTATGACATCATATATTTATCTTGACACAATGATCCACCATGTTGCTCTTTATCATCACCATCTAAGTTTAAACTTAATCCATATTCACCAAACTGTAAATATGCATTTAAATTACTGCTGGCTATTGGCAGTTGTTCACTACTTGCATTGGTAGGCTTGTCAAAGCCTCTACTTAAAATTTGAATTGTTTTAACAACTTTAAGATTGAGAGTATAATCTTGAGGACAATTTTATCTTTGACTTAGTTACTTTCTACTGGAAGTTAAGCAGCTTATTTTAAAAGTCAGCTGAAAGCTTTTGTCAAAAGATATGTCTTTGGGATGTACCATCTTTTCCTTCAGGACGGATGAATGACTCACATCAACATCTCCTAGATGTAAATTATTTTAGATACTCAGCAACTTCTACTGCCTTTGTCATGGTAGGCCATCTTCCACACACTCAACAACTTCTTACTTCAATAGTGAATCACAGTGTATTTTTATTTTTATTAACTATTTAGTGGATATAAAATATTTGTAAGTTATGTGTAAAATATAAATGATAACAATTTAATAACTGAGTATCCATCACACTTTTTGTTTGTTTACCAACAAAATTGCTTTAACTTGGAAAATGTCTAAGGAAATAAATTAATGAAATACCCTGGTCATTTAGCTAACCAGTCCTACAAATTCCACATATCTAATGAGTATAGATGAAGTTAGAGGAAACAAAAAAAAGGCACATATACAAAAGTAGAAAGAAAATTTAAAAACTTTTTTATGCCTTTCAGAATTTCACAGATTAAAAGCCATCTGAACAGTATAAAACTCAATTGAACACTACAGTGTTCTTTCAAGGTTATGAAAATAATGAACTCAAAGTCTATTTTATAAATCTAAAATATAGTATCACTGCTTTTTGTCTTAGCATTTATCAAACTCACACATGAATTTTTAGAAATTGAATTGGGACTAATTCCTGAGAATTACTTTCTCTGAATGGAAGGGCCTGAAAATAACATGATATCCTGACTGACTGAAGTGATTGTCAGGGGACTCCCCTGGCGCTTGAGCTCACTGCTCTCTGTCTCCAGACTACAGTGGACAGAACTCCATTTTTTCCAAGGTCCACAGCCAAGTTCTGAACCCTAGTGGCACTCAGGGACCTCTGGAAAAGCTTCAAGTTCCATTTGTTTCATAAGGTACAAGCCAGTTATAGACCTGGACATTAGTGTCTAGTACAGCCTGGGGGAGCCCCATTACCCTTTTTAAGATAAATAACATTTCTGTGGCATTTGAAACACCTGTGTACTCCTCCCCTTTTCCATCCTCAACATGTACATCTTTTTCTCACGCTTTTTGTTAGAGTCCTACTAGTTATGCACACATTTCTAAACAATATGTTGATTAGATGAGCATGTTTGGCATTTTATATAATGGGATTATGCTGCAATGTATCATTTTGTGATTTGCTCCTCTAGCACATTATGTCTTGAGGTTGAGCCCCATTGTTGTATAAGCTGTTTTCAATAATTTTCACTGTTCTTTCGCATTTGATTATATATGAATATACCAAAGTCTATTTTTATATTTGACTATATGGGCATCCCCTCATTATTAGTGACTATAAATAGTGATACTATAAATATTATTAGGTCTACTTGCACAGACAGTTGTGTAAGTTTCTCCATGTAATATAGTCTCCAGAAAGGATTTACATCTTTGAGTTTACTGGATGTCAAATTATTTTACAAAACGATTGTACCAAATTATACTTTCATCAGCAAGGACTAATACACAAGCACAGAAACACACAGACAGGCATGCACACCTCCTGCACTCCTATCCGTCACGCACCGCACTAAACACGTGTGTAGATCCACACACAGATCCACATCCATGCACCACGAACGCACACTCACTCACCACAGTCTCACTCTCACAATACCACAGACACACACAGTTACACAAACTTACGTCACACACTCCACGCCTGAGTGCGCAGAGCTCACGTACTCACACAGAAACCGCCCACAGCGCCCAATCAGGAAGCAGGGGCCCTGCCGCAGGCAACTGAGGAATCTTGTCCCGGCCGCGCCACCGTCGGACGCCAGGTGTCGGAGGTCACAACATCGTTGGCCGTGGCGTTTTTTTCTACCCGGAAACCACGGCTGCGGGACCCCGACTGGTCTGTGTCGGGGAGGTGTGAGTTGGACTGGCCCCTGGTCCAAGCGTCGGTCCCGCGAAGCCGGACACTGCTCCCGGCGCGGCGGGGAGGATGATGCTGAGCGGCCCCGAGCCCGCCGCTCGCCGCCGCAAGTGAGCTCGGAGCTGCCCCGGGCGCCCGCGGAGCAGCTGGCGGGGCTGGGCCCGGGGCGCGCCGCTGCCCGCCGGGGCGCGGGTGAGTCGGGGCAGGCGGGCCGGGCTCTTGGCTCAGCGGGGGCTGACCGTGGGGCCAGGAGGGCGCCGCTCTGGTTAGGGTTGGCTCTTCCTGCCGTGATTTTCATCGCCTTCTGGTGCCGCAGCCCCCACCCCAGCTTCCAATGAGGGTCGCCCCGTATTAGCCGGGATTTGATTTGGCTCTGGTGGCCTCGGCCTGGTCACCCGCCACCGGGATTTGTCAACCCGCATGCCGGGAGCGAGAGTTCTTGCTCGCCCTCGAGATGGCTGGATTTCACACGTATGGAGCCGAGTCTTGGATTATTTGGATTTGGCCCGAGAACATTTTGGTAGTTTGCCATTTTTGATTTTGGGTAGTGTTTGTGTTACTTATACATTTGCAAATTACGTACACCTCTGGAAGAAGATGGGAGGGAGAGACACACATAAATGCAGTTCCTTGAAATAGTGGTATTTTATGTGTCAAGCTTGGTAGAAAAACAGAGATGGGGTGGATTATTACCTTCACTCATATTTTCATAAAATAAATGGAGTGACTTTAAGGTAATCTAGAAGCATTTAGTTCTAGTTCCCTGGATAGACACCATCAGGAATAAAACAAGGCCTGTTGTGCTGTTTTGATTTGTGTGAATACCGTCACCGGTAGACAGCTGGTGAGGGGGCCTTTGCTAAAGAATCCCATGTCTGTAGTTCTCAACTAACAGATTACAGGCCTGAGTGATGAATGATGAGCTTCTTTGCAGCCTGCTTTGGCAGGAAAGAGTGTGGCTCCTTCCATAGATGAGCTGCTGTGGAAGGAAAAATTCTAAGTCTGGTGATGAATATTTGATAAATTGATTTGTTCCTATAAGCACTCTTTTGGGGCTTTATTCTCTCTACCATTCAGTGCTTAAATGGTAAAGAGTGCCTTCCTGCTTCCTCATTTCATCTAAGGATTCTGAAAGGAAATAGACCTGTTGTGCAACTAAGATATACTTCATGACTCTACGCGAAGTTACTTTATAAGAGTAAGGAAGAGTATAGTGGCAGGAAGAATTTCTGTGGCCTAATTGAGATGGACTGGAATCAGTACTGCCACCCATTTCTGGGTACTGAGATCACCAAATGCTGATTGAACGCACCTTCTAAGCTATTTGGCCTGTATCTGCAGTTGCTGCAGGGAAAAGAAACAGACCTAAGTACAAATAAAGTTTTGGTTGGCAGAGAACTTACTTAGAGAAAGAAATAGGCTATAGAATGTGGAAAGGCTTAATTGCGTATAGAGTTACCAACTATTAGGGATTTTGTTATGGTTTGAATCAAAAAAGCCTCATAAAGGAAGTGACTTGTGAGGTGGACCTTGAAGAATCAGGAAGGTTTGGGTCATTCAGAATAGCTGAGAAATGAAAAAGCTACGGCCAGTTTGTGGAACAGCACCCAGACTAGGTAGCTGGGCAGTAGGTGTATAGAAATTTTGACAGAAGCAGCAGGTTGATGGTAAAATGCTTTTCTAAGACAGAAAAGCATATGCTATCCAGTCTGGCTTTTGGGTAGGTTTCTGGGTTCTAAAGAGTTGTCATTCGATGAGTTTGTCTTGTTCTTTTAAGCAGCCAGTAACATAAATCAGTGCCTAACTTATTTTAAGGACAGTGGAAAAGATGCTGATTGTAATTCCTGTTTGGTATTAACAATCAGGAAATTAAATTTGGTATCTGGAGTTATTTCAGTATTTGTGTGCAGCTTTCAAAAGCATAGCTTTGTCACTCTGGCTACAACCAAATGATAAATGTCAAGCTCCTTAGCCATTTTTCTGAGTGTTTTTAATGACATCTAGTTCACTTTTACAGAGATGCTGTTTCTCTTACCCAATATTGTTGAAGAAACCCTTAAAGTCATTCAAATATGATGCCATGTAATTGCTTTGGAACATTATGATTAGTCTCAGGACCTCACTGGCTTCAACCTTGGCTTTTTTTTTTTTCCCCTTGAGATGTAACTGACATACAACATTATATTAGTTTTGGATATACAAAATAATGGTTTGATATTTGTGTATATTGCAAAATGATCACCACAATAACATCTTTTAATATTTAGTCAACATCCATCACCATACATAGTTACAGAATTTTTTTCTATATGAGAACTTCTAAGATTTACTCTCAGCAACTTTCAAAATTGCAATACAGTATTATTAACTATAGTCATCATCCTGTACATTGCATCCCTGTGACTTATTTTATGACTGAAAGTTTGTACCTTTTGATTCCCTTCATGCATTTTGGCACCTCTCCCCCATCTCTGGTTACCACCAATATGTTCTCTGTATCTATGAGCTTTGTTTTATTTATTTATTTATTTATTTATTTATTTATTTTTTGGGGGGGGGTTGGTTTTTGTTTTAGATTTCACATATAAGTGGGACCATATGGTATTTGTCTTTCTCTGACTTTTTTTTCACTTAGCATAATGCCCTCAAGGGCCATTATGTTGTTGCACATGGCAAGATTTTATTTTATGGTTGAATAGTATTCCACTGTGTACATAAACTACATCCTTAGCCTTTCTTTAAACATGCTCAGGACTGCACCGTTTAACTTTTTAATGCTCCTTTTTGACTCTTTCATCTCTACCCAGTTCTCTATCTCCTAAGCTTGACATAGTACACGGATGGCAGATCTGTGGGATGTTTTTGTCAATACTAGCATGCCCCAGAATTCCATTGCCATGTAAGAAGGCTTTTAAATTAAAAAAAAATTTTTTTTACTATGACATTCCAATTAGAATGGAAAAAAGGACATGGAGGAAAGAGGGTTCTTAGCGAATTGAATTTCTATTTTGAATTTATTTTGATAAACATAGAAATCCTTAAATGATCTTTCCAAGATACTTACTACGTTAATTTGACAAGAGGTTTATAGCTCTCTTTTTTTCATATAATTACATACCTACGTATAGTCCTGGGGACTACATTACAACCTTTCACATGATAATAGTCTGAAAAGTGCTTTCATTTGCCCTTTGGACTTTTATGCTGTTGGCTTAGAGGTGCTATTTAAAAAAAAAAAAAACTCCCCAATCTTTAAACTGAGTTTGGATGTTATAATGTGATTTCTTAATGAACTTTTAATGTTCATTTAATTTTGTCATTGCTCATGATTTGTTTTCTTAAATATCTTTTGTTAATTGAGCTATAATTGGCATACAATGTAGTAGTTTAAGGTGTACAATATGATTTGATATTTGTATATATTGCAAAATGATCATCTTAGTAAGTCTAGTTCACAGCCATCATCACATGTAGTTACAATTCTTTCAAATTAAATTTATTGGCGTGACTTTGGTTGATAACATTATATTACTTTCATGTGTACAGTTTTATAATACCTCATCTGTATATTGCATTGTGTGCTCACCACCCCAAGTCTGGTCTCCTTCCATCACCGTATATTTGACTTCCTTTACCCTCTTCCTCTCGCCCCTCTTCCTCTCCAGTAACTGCCCTATTATTGTCTTTGTGAGTTTGTTCTGTTTGGATGTGTGTTGCTTTTTATTTTATATCCCACATATGAGTAAAATCATTTAGGTTTTGTCCTGTCTGACTTATTTTGCTTAGCGTGATATTCTCAAGATCCATCCATGTTGTCATGAATGGCAGTATTTCATCTATTCTTGTGGCTGAGTAATCATATTCCATTGTACATATGTAGCACATCTTTATCCATTCATCCATCAAAGGACACTTAGGTTGTTTCCATGTCTTAGCTACCATGAATAATGTTGCAATAAACATTAGGAGTATGTATATCTTTACAAATAAATGTCAATTTTGGGGAGTATATATTCAGAAGAGGGATTGTTGGGTCATATGATAGCTCTAGTCAATTTTTTTTGAGGAACTTACACACTGTATTCCATAGATTTCACCACTTTACATTCCCACCAGCAGTGCATGAGTTTCTTTTTGTCCACATCCTCCCAACACTTGTTTCTTCGTATTGATAATAGGCATTCTAATAGGTGTGAGGTGGTATCTCATTGAAGCTTTGATTAGCATTTCCCTTACAGCTAGTGAAGTTCAGCATCTTTTTATATATTTTTGGGCTTTGTATGTCTTCTTAGTGAAAGTGTCTGTTCAGGTCCTCTGTCCATTTTTTAATTAAATTTTTTGTTGTTGTTGTATGAGTTCTTTATGTATTTTGGATGTGTTGTTTGCAAATTATCTTCTCCCATTTAGTTGCTTGCCTTTTTGTTTTATTAATGGCTTTTTTTTCTGTGTAGAAACTTTTTGATATAGTCCCATTCATTTTTGCTTTTACTTTCTTGTCGTTGGGGTCTAATTTATAAAATTCTCCCTGAAATCAATGCCCATAAGTTTAGTGCCTATGTTTTCTTCTATGTATTTTATTGTTTGAGGTCTTATATTTGATCTATTTGGTGTTAATTTTGTTGTGTGGTAACATATTGTAGTCTAATTGACTGTTTAGAGTCCTTCTCTACAACATGTCATTTTAAAATTTAAAAAAATAATAAAAACCTTTTTTTCTGCCAGTATCATACTGTTTTGATTATTGTAACTTTGTAGTATAATTTGAAGTCAAGGAGTGTGATACGAGGATTTCCTATAGCCATTTTTACTTTTATTTTCTGATAGCTATTTGCATCGTTTCTTTTCCCTGTGTTTCTGTCTGTTATTTTAGTTTAGTGGAATTCTATGATTTTTTTCCCCTCTGTCTCTCCTTTTTTTAAAATTTTATGTGTCCCAGTTCTAGAGTTTTCCACTCCATATGTACTGTTTCATATATATAGTAGTTTCTTTCTCCTAATTGTACCTTCATCCTCCAGTGCAAGTTCAGTCCTTTTCCTTTTTTCCTTTTACTAATTGTTGTCACAAATTATCCCCTTTTTTGCTGTGAGTTCATTTCTACACTGCAGTAGCTATTGTCATTTTTTTTAAATGTTGCCTTTGACCTTTATGCTATATTTCAGTGTTTAATAACCCGATTCTGAACAAGGGTTGCAATTTCCTGCTTCTGTCAATCATCTTACTCATAGTTTTATATCCTTTTGCCTTTTTGTTTCAGGTAGAAGATCACCCTTCAGAATTTCTTGTAATGCAGGTCTTGTGATGGTAAATTCCCTCAACTTTTGTATGTCTGGAAAAGCCTTTATTTTATCCTTCATATCTAAAGGGTAAGTTTGCTGGATATATTATTCTTGGCTGGTGATTTTTTCTTTCAGTAATTTGAACATTTGATTTCACTCTCTCCTAGCTTGTATGATTTCTGCTAAAAAGTCTGATGATAATCTAATGGGTTTTCCTTTATAGGTTACCATTTTCCCTAACTGCCTTGAGAATTCTTTCTGTGTCATTAATTCTTCACAGTTTTAATATAATGTGCCTTGGAGAAGGCCTTTTTGGATTGAGATAATTAGGTGTTCTGTTAGCTTCTTGGATTCGAAGATCCAGTTTTTCCATAAACTTGAGAAATTCTCATTGATTATTTATTTGACTAGGCTCTCTCTTCCCTTCTCCCTCCCTCCTCTTTCTGGTATATCTGTTATTCTTATATTGCTCATTCTGATGGAGTCAGATAGTTCTCATTGAATTTTTTCTCTCTTTTTTTTTTTAACTCTCAATTCTCTCTTCCACTTGAGTCATTTCTGTATTTTTATCTTCTATATCACTAATTCTTTCTTCTATTTGATCTTCTCTGTTTCCTAAGTTTGCTACTTCATTCTTCATCTCATTTATTTAGTTCATCTTTATCTCTTCAGCTCCAAAATTTGTTTGGTTCTTTTTTTTTTTTATAGTTTGTCTTTTTGGTGAAGTACTCCATTTGTTTATTGATTTTATTTCTGAGTTCGTTGAATTGCTTTCCTGACTGTCTTGTGTCTTGTCGAGTTTTTTCAGAACTTCAATCTTGAATCTCTTATTTAAATCAGTCTTCTATGTTTTTATTTTATTTTCTGGAGATTTTTCCTTTTCTTTCTAAATTCTCTTGTTACCTTAGTTATTCATTGTGCTTAATGAATTATCTGTCTGGGCATTTGTGGGAATGAGATCTGCTTTTTAAAAAATATTTGACACTTTAGTGTTTAGGAGGTTATGTAGAAGTGTATCTTTTGTTTTCCAGTAGGTGGTGGAGAAGCACAAGTTTTTATTTTCTCTTGCCTGCACTGCTGAGGCTTCTGGGATTTCTGTGGGACAGTGATGCCTCCACTGTCGAAAATGCCCCATATTCCCTGAGAAGGTGAGCATCCTCTTTAGGACCAGGTTGCATCGGACTTAGGGCACTACTCCTGTGGATTGGAATTGGTAGGTTGTGGGTCTCCTGGCTGTATGTTTCTAGCACTGCCTTCCTGTAGCCAGAAATTGCTGGCATAGCTGCTGTGTCTGATGAGTTGAACCAGCTGCCTCTACCATGCTGGGGTTGCAATGAATGTGGGATGGGTGGACGGCGAGTAGGGGGTGGAAGCAGGTACATGCTTCGATGGTTCTGCTCTGCTTTGTGGGTTTCGCTGCAACAAGTACAGACTGTTTATGCTTGAATTTTTTTTTTTTTTTAGTTCTTTTGTGATCTTTCCAGTGAGGATTTTACTGACAGGCAAGTCAGAGGGATGGAGTATGCAGGTTCTGCTGAATCCTTTGCCGGGTACTGCTGGGCTGCGGAATGCTGCAATTTATTTATTATTTATTTATCTATTTATTTATCTATCTATTTATTTATTTATTTTTTTACCACTTATATGCCTCTGATCCTGGGCCCATCTTCAGTGTGTTCCAGCCACCTAGACCTGATTGCTGTCTCTGTCCCTCTGGTTTTCCCAGTGCAGGTTTCAGCCCAACTCTTTGTTACTATCATATTTTCTGGGGCCACTTCCAGCATAGGACTTCTGTCTCTGCCCTTCTTCCTGCAGGCCATCTCTGCTGTTTGATTAGATGACCTTCAGATGTCTCAATGCTTGGATCTCTCAAATGTGCTGTGTTGAGCTTGGAATCCTTTGCTGAAGTATAACTGTCCAACCTGTTGTATCTTCAAGGAGAGAGACTTGGAAGTCCTTTCTAGCTGTGATGCTGTTGATGTCTCCAGTTTTTTTTTCTTGTGGTAACTTTTAAGATCTCTTTATTAAATATCTGCTAATTAAATTTCAAGTCATTAAATTCTGATATGGGGATACTTTTGGTTTTTAAAATGGTCAGCAATTAAAAAGAAAACTAAAAACCAAAGAGATAGAAAGTCTGAGTTTTGAAAATAAGTCTAGTTACAGACATGTAATTATGTCAGTCCATGTTGTTCCTTTCCTTTTGGTCCTTATTCAAGTGCCGATGTTGCCTAAAATGCACGTCTAGCAACTAAAACTCTACTTTCTGTTGTAATTTCTCTTTTGATCACTTAAACTTGTTTTTGAGTTATTGTGAAAGTCTCTTCTGCACTATGAATTGTTTTATATGAAAAAACAAGAAGGCGTTTGCCGAAGATTCCACTCTTTGCTTTATATTCTAATTGATGAGATGCTGAGATAGGAGTTTCCTTGCTAAAGAGATGGAAAATAAGTTAACCATTTTAAACTTCAAAAGGTCAGTGTTAATTGTACTTTTTTTGAAATCAGTGACTGAAATACACTATGTATTCATGACATGTGACTGTTTGTTTTCAACTTGGCTTTGACTGGAAACCTACTTATCAATCCTGGCATTGTGATTGATGGCACAGCTTTTGGGGTCAGAAGAATTAAGTCAAAGTCTGTCTCTGCTTAACCTCTATTGACTTAGTTTCCTCTTCTGTAAAATGAGGATAGTATTGTCTGGTAGTATTGTGAGGATTTAAAATTATAATATATATAAAGTACTTGGCATGGTGCCTTGGCACATGGCACATTTTAAATGGTAGCTGTTAAAAATTGATACTCTCACACCTTAGCCCTTTGTAACCTGGTTTCTGCCTTCATCACCCTAGTGGAAACGGTTTTGTTTACATCACTCTTGATGTCTTAATTGCAAAACTGTAAGGATACTTTTTAGTTTTTATCTCATTTGATGGGATTGAGTATTCAAACCCATAACATTTATTGGGAGGCAGTTGTGCGCTTAATGGTTAATGCATGGGTTCTGGAGGCTAACTGGATTTGAATCCAGTTAGCTAACTTTCTTAAGCCTTAATTTCCTCATCTGTAAAATACAGATGCTATGAGGATCGTATGAAATATGTTTACAACTCTTAGAACAGTGTGCCTCACTCACAAAAAAGTGGGCAATAATATTAGATGTTATTGTTAAGCATCTTCTCAGTGCCAGTTACTGCCTGATTAGGGGAAATGCAAAAGCAGCATCATGACAATGAGATACAACCTCAGCTGGCTACATTTGGAGTTCATTTTTGTTGAAAAAGGCATTGTCAGTGGAGATGGAGTGGGGGCTGCTCTTGAGAGCCATTTAAGAGGTGGGAACCACAGGACTGGTAATTGTTAGGTTGTAGGAGAATGAGAGAGTCAGGAATAACTGACAGGGATCACTGGGTACAAGGCTGTGTTTTTCTTTATGAGGAAGACCTGATTTGGCAACTTTTGATAAATTTTGGCATTGTTGATTCAAGGTGCCTTCAGCTAGTCTAAGAGAGCTCCAGTAGGTGAATGTTAGCATATAGAGTGAGGAGATATGTAGAACTGGCGGGAAGCTATAAATGAGTGTGTCTGCCTTGAGCAGACTTTTAAAGAGGAGTGAGAAGGAAGGGGTGGCTAGATAAATGAAATGAAAGGAGAGCCAGGTGAGTGAGGTCTCAGAAGTCAAAAAAGGGTGTGACCCTACATGTTAAATGTGAGTTATTAAAGGTCAGGTAAGGATTGAAACTCAGACTTTGGCTTTAGAATCTGAGACCTTACTGGAGGCCTTGAAATTTACCTTTGTCTTTGCTATTTAATTGCCCCTCTGAGGGTCTGTTATGTGTACACTTGCTGCTTGGTGAGGGGGAGGGAAAATGGTTTATATATACAGTGCTCTGGGTAGCTGAGTGCTTGCATAGGGGTTTCTTTAACACTAGTAAGTGTGCATATCTTTGCTTCGTCTTGAATAATCTGGTATATTACTAATTAGTGTTCTTTATTAGGCTCAGGGTTTGCAGCCCTCAGCCTTAAAGCACTTCAAATTTTTCAAACATTACAGAATATTTAAGAAATGCTACTTTAATTTAATGTTCAAAATAGGCCTCTCTCCCACATCGAGGTGAGTTCCTGCCATTCTCTTTCAGCACAAGATCAGTATATTTCCTGAAGTGGGATATAGAGCAGGATTACCTCTCCCATACGCCTCTCTCTCTCATTCTCCCTGTAGTATCCCCCACCCTCAACTCCCAGCCTCTGCAAACTTTTGAAAAGGGCATGACTTTATAGGTGAGCTTTTAAAGAATTTCCCATTTAGCTTAAGGTTCAAAATCTAGTTTAAGTTGAATGGTGATTTTGTTTGTGTCAAGTGAACCTTTTGGTCTGGGTCATAGGTAGTGGTTTAGTGTGTCTTAAATAAAAGCAAGTCAGGGACTATTTAGAAAATATTATCTGAGAATATAGAATTTCTATCCAGTACAAAGATTCTAATTTTGAATTTGAACAAGTAGCCATGTGGTATAAAGTACTTGGGCTTTAGAGAGAGGGAGAGAGATTGTGAAAGGACTCATATATCTGGCATAATGAATGTTAATTTACTTTCTAATAAAATATTATAATCAAGTTGCAAAATTATATATTTCTGCCCTCATTGGTCCCTTGTAGAAATGTGTTTGTTTCCTGTATTTTCCTCCATTTTCTTGACCCCACTATTTCTTGTCTCTTTCATTTGAACTAGTTGTGATCACCTGTTGCCTCAGTGTATCTTCTTATCATTTGATTTCCCAGAGAATGGTTTCAGAGGTCACCAGTGATCTTGCTCAATGAATTATGGAGAGCTCAGTTTCTGAGTACTTTTTGACGGCTCAGAGATTTTCTTACTCTTAATGCTTGGTGACTTCTCAGCAGCACTTGGCCAAACCTCTTTCTTCTTGAAACTCTTTCCCTCTGCCTTGCAGGACACCTCACCATTCTGGGCATCCTTTTCTATTTCCCTGGATGTCTCATAATTGACACAGGTGAATGGCACCTATTTATTTTCATATATGATTCAGATTTTGTTCTCTAATAAATGAAACTAATTTAACTGTTGATGTTTTTGTTTCTGAATCCTATCAGTCTTAACCTAATTAGTGTCATTTCTACATTTTTACTTTAGTTTGTTTAAATATAGTTTTAGGGTCACAGCAAAACTAGCAAAAAGATAGAGATTTCTCATATAACACTCTGCCTCCACACATGGACATCCTTTTGGCTCTCGCACATTTCTCCCCCCATGCTCTCCCCTAGCCTCTCAACCTCTACCCTAATGGAGGCGCCCACACTTGTCTGGAAAACTTCTGTACGCCGCCTGCCTTAGGAGGACACAGTACTTACTACTGAATTGTCTAGAGGAGCCTAGTCTAAATGTTCTTTCTCATGTTATTCTTGGTTTCTCACAGACTCTTCTAGGTATAAATCACTACAAGTTAAGCCTTGACTGACTTTAGTGCCAGGACATAGTAGAGGACTGTCCTGTTTTCCTTCTTTCCTTCTTTATTTCGTTTTTCTTTTCTTCCTTCCTTCCTTCCTTCCTTCCTTCCTTCCTTCCTTCCTTCCTTCCTTCCTTCCTTCCATCCTTCTTTCATTTAAGAAATCACTCTTATGTTCTGTTCTTTCCTATATATCACCTTTACTAATGAAGAACATGAATGGAATTAAAACATAATGAAGTTTTACTTTGGCACAAGACCAGTGAAATCAATTGAAAATATATTTATATATTTTATTGTTAGAAATTATTACAAAGGTGATACATATTCATGATAGACATTAAAAAAAAAAACAGAAAGATCTGCGTAATCTCACCAGTTAGAGATAACCAGCACTGTTCACATTCGAAGGTATGTTGTCTTTTTCCCCATGTGGTTGCTTGTGCACACACACTTTCATACTTAAAAAAACCTGAAATAGCCCCATTCTGTGTATGTTGTTTTAGGTCATATGTTTTTAATGGCTACATAGATTTCTATCAAGGGTATATCATACTTTAACCATTCTCCTGCTATTGTTGAATATCTAGTTTTCCGGTTTTTTTTTTTTTTACTATTTTAAATACTCCTGATATAAATATTGCAGTAGTTAAATCTCTGTTTTTAGCAGTGGGCATTTCCTCAGGTGAAATTCGTAGAACTACAGCCACAGAGGTGAAAGTGTGCTAAGTTTCCATGCTACTGATAGCATGGCCAAGTTGGTCTCCGGAAAGTTTGTAACAGCCCCTCTTGTAAGTAACTTGTGTATCCCCTAACTTGTGGGTTGCTGGCGGTAACTCTAGGATAATCTTATTATTATTATTACCTTTTGCCATCTGATGTTTAGCGTTATCATTGAACACTGCCTCCACACATGGACACCATCCTCTGTTGTCAACATCCCCCACCAGAGAAATACATTTGTTAAAATTGATGAACCTACATTGACACGTAATTATCACCTAATATAAATATAATTTATATTAGGGTCACTCTCAACATTGTGTACTTGATGGGTTTGGCAAATGTATGATGACGTGCCTACCACTGTACTATCATATAGACTATTTTCACTCACCTAAAAGACCTCTGTGCTCAAAAATCCTCTGTGCTTCCCTTGTTCATCTTTCTGTCTCCCCTGCAATCTCTGGCAACCACTGATCTTTTTACTGTCCTGATAGTTTTACCTTTTCCAAAATGTCAAATATGTTCTGCAGTCATACAGTATGTAGCCTTTTCAGATTGGCATCTTTCACTTAGTTATATGTATTTCAGGTCCCCCCATGCCTTTTCATGGCTTGATAGCATTTCATTTTAGTATTGAATAATATGTCTGAATGTACCACAGTTTACCCACTTGCCTGCTGAAAGGTGTCTTGGTTGCTTCAAATTTGTGGCGATTATGAATAAAGCTGCTGTAAACATCCATGTGGAGATTTTTAGTGGACATAAGTTTTAAACTCCTTCAGAGTGCAATTGCTGGGTCATATGGTAAAAGGATGTTTCATATTATGGGAAACTGCCAAACTCTTCCAACATGGCAGTACCCTTTTACATTCCTACCAGCAATGAATGAGAGTTCTTGTTGCCCCACATCATTGCCAATATTGTCAGTGTTCTGGGTTTTGTATATTATGATACAGGTGTAGTGGTATCTCTTTGGTTAACTTGCATTTCCTGATGGTGTTTAATATGGAACATCTTTTCATATGTTTATTTGCCATCTGTATATCTTCTTTGTTGCGGTGCTAAGATCTTTGGCTAATTTTTTAATCCTGCTGTTTTTTTTTTTCTTCTTATTGAGTTTTAAGAGTTCTTCATATAATTAGGATAACAGTCCTTTACTAGATATGTCTTTTGCAAGTATTTTCATCCAGTCTCACCTGTCTTCTCATATTCTTAATAAAATCTTTTAAAAATTTTTTATTTTTCAATTATAATTGACATACAATGTTATATTAGTTTCAAGTATACAACAGTGATTAGACATTTATATCTTACAAATGATCACTCCAATAAGTCTAGTGCCCATCTGACACTCCTATGCTACGCTTTACATCCCTGTGACATAGCTGGCAATTTGTACATCTTAATCCCTTTCCCTTTTCACCCACTCCACCAACTCTCTCCCATCTAGCAACTTTCAGTTTGGTCTTCGTATCTGTGAGTTTGTTTCTGTTTTGTTTGTTCATTTATTTTGTTTTTTTGGACTCCACATGTAAGTGTAATCATATGGTGTTTGTCTTTCTCTGACTTACTTCACTTGGCACAGTACCCTCTAGCTTCATGCAATTTGTCTCATATGACAAGATTTCATTCTTTTATAGGTTAGTAATATTCCTTTGTATGTATGTACCACATATACTTTTTCCATTGTCTGTTGATGGATATCTATGTTGCTTCCATATCTTGGCTATTGTAAGTAATGCTTCAATGAACATTGGGGTGTGTATGTCTTTTTGAATTAGCATTTTGGATTTCTTAGATAAGTATTCAGAAATGGAATTGCTGGGTCATATGGTAGTTCAACTTTTAATTTTTTGAAGTACCTCGACAGAGTTTTCCCAGTGACTGCACCAATTTGCAATCCAACCAACAGTGCATGAGAGTTTCCTTTTCTCCTCATCTTTGCCAGCATTTGTTCATTGATTTATTGATGATAGCCATTCTGCCAGGGGTGAGGCAATAGCTCACTGTGGTTTTAATTTGCATTTCCCTGATGATTAGTGATTTTGAGCATCTTTTCATATGTCTATTGGCTCTTTGTTCTCTTTAAAGAAGTGTCTATTCAGGTCCCCTGCTCATTTTTAAATTGGAATTTTTCTTTTTGGTATTAAGTTGTTTGAGTTCCTTATATATTTTGGGTATTAACTCCTTACTGTATTTATTATTGGTGAATGTCTCCTCCTAGTCAGTAGGTTGCCTTTCGTTTTATTGATGATTTCCTTTGCTGAGCAGAAACTCTGTTTAGTTTGATGTTGTCCCGTTTTTTTTCTTTTGTTTCCCTTGCCCAAGGAGCTATATCAGCAAAAAATATTATTAAGAACAATGTCATAGAGTTTAACGCCTATATTTTCTTCTAGGAGTTTATGGTTTCAGGTCTTACATTTAAGTCTTTAATTCATTTTGTTTGCTGTTACATATGATGTAAGAAAGTAATCTAGTTTTATTTTTTTACATGTTTCTGTCCAATTTTCTCAACACCACTTTTGAAGATACTATCTTTACCCCTATTGTATAGTCTTTTCTTCTTTGTTGTAGATTAATTGACCATATAGTCATCCGTTTATTTCTGAGCTCTCTGTTCTGTTTCATTGCTCTATGTGACTTTTTATGCTAGTACCATGATGTTTTGATTACTATAGGCTTGTAATATAGTTTGATATCAGGTAGTGTGATACTTCCAATGTTCTTCTTAAGATCGTTTTGGTTATTTGGGTTATTTGGTCTTTGTGGTTCTATAAAAATTTTAGGATTATTTGTCTTAGTTCTGTGAATAATACCATTATTGTTTTGATAGAGATTGCATTGAATCTATAGATTACTTTGGGTAGTATGGCATTTTAATGATGTTAACTCTTCCTGTCCTTGAGCATGGATTATCCTTTCGTTTATTTGCATCTTCTTCAATATCTTCAATGTGTTACAATTTTCTGAGTATAGGTCTTTTATCTACTTGATTAAATTTATTTCTAGGTATTTTATTCTTTTTAATGACATTGTAAGTAGTATTGTATTCTTAATTTATCCTTCTGATAGTTTGTTATTGGCATATAAAAATGCAACTGATTTATGAATATTAATTTTGTACTCTACTGAATTTATTTATTAGTTCTAATAGTTTTTTTTGGTGGATCATGTCATCTGTAAATAATGAGTTTTACTTCTTCCTTTCCAATTTGGATGCCTTTTATTTCTTGTCTGATTGTTGTGGTTAGGACTTGTAATACTATGTTGAATAAAAGTGGTAAAAGTGGACATCCTCCTCTAGTTCCTCATCTTTAAGATAAAGCTTTTAGCTTTTCACCATTGAGTATGAGTTAGCTATGGATTTGTCATATATGGCTTTTCTTATGTTGATGTACATTCCTTTTTATCCCACTTGCCTGAGAGGTTTTTTTTTTAATCATAAATGGGTTTTGGATTTTATCAAATGCTTTTCCTGCATCTATTGATTTAATCATATGATTTTTAGCTTTTGTATTATTTATGTAGTGTATCACATTAATTCAGTTTGCAGTTGAATGAGCCTTGCCTCCATGATGTTTGATCTTTTTTACTGTATTGTTGAATTCAGTTTGCTAATCTTTTGTTGAGGATTTTTGCATGTATGTTTATCAGAGATGTAGGCCTACAATTTAAAAAATTTTTTGCGCTGTCTTTGGTTTTGGTATCAGAGTAATGCTGGCCTCGTAAAATATGTTTGCAAGCCTTCCCTACTCTTCAATTTTTTGGGTAGTATGAGAAGTATAGGTATCAATTCTTCCTTGTATGTTTGGTAAATGGTCTGGATTTGTTGGGAATTTTGTGGTTACTGATTTGATTTTGTGAGCAGTTATTAGTCTGTTCAGATTTTCTGTTTCTTCCGTTTCATCTTGGAAGATTGTGTGTTTCTAGGAATTTATTCATTTCTTCTTGGTTGCCCAGATTGTTAACGTAAATATTCATACAAGTTCTTTATAATCCTTTGTATTTCTGTGATATAGTTGTCACCTTCACTTTCATTTGTGGTTTTGTTTATTTGGGTACTTTCCTTTTTTTTCTTTGATGAGTCTGGTTAAAGGTTTATCAATTTTGTTTATCTTTTTTAAAGAACCAGCTCTTCGTTTTATTGATCCTTTCTTTTGCGTTTTTAGACTATTTCATGTGTTTCCTCTCTGGTCTTTATTATTTCCTTCCTTGTGCTTAATTTGGACTTTGTTGTACTTTTTCTGGTTTCTTTAGGTGTAAGGTTTGATTGTTTGAATTTTTTCTTTGTTTCTTCAGGTAGGCCTGTATTGCTATGAATTTCTCTCTTAGAAATGCTTTGGCTGTGTCTCATAGATTTTTGGATTGTTGTGTTTTTATTTTTATTTATCTCAAGATATCTTTAGATTTCTTCCTTGATCTCATTGTTAACTCATTCATTGTTTAGTAGCATGTTATTCAGCCTCCATGTGTTTGTGTTTTTCAGTTTTCTTTTTGTAAATGACTTCTAGTTTCATATCATTTTAATTGGAGAAGATGCTTGATGTGATTTCAGTCTTATTATTATTTATTGAGACTTATTTGTGGCCTGACTATGGTTCTCTCCTGGAAAATGTTTTGTGTGCATTTGAAAAAATGTATATTCTGCTGCTTTGGGGTGAAATATCCTAAAAATATCAACTAAGTTCATCTGATCTAATGTGCCATTTAAGGCCACTGTTTCCTTGTTGATTTTCTCTTTGAATGCTCTACCCATTGTTGGCAGTGCAGTGTTAAAATATCGTACTTTGAATGTATTAATATTGATGTCTCCCTTTATGTTTTTCAGTATTTGCTTTTTATATTTAGATGCTCTCACATTGGGTGCATAGGCAACTACTAGAGTACTGTCTTTTTGTTGGATTGATCCCTTTATCATTATGAAATGCCCTTCTTTGTCTCTTGTTACAACCCTTGTTTTAAAGTCTATTTGTGTGATATAAGTATTGCTACTCCAGCTTTTTGTTCCTATTTGCATGAAATATCTTTTTCCATCCCTTTCAGACTCTGTGTTTGTGTCCTTTGATCTGAAGTGGGTCCCTTGTAGGTATTATATGTATGGGTCTTGTTTTTAATCTAGTCACCCTGTGTCTGTTGAAATGGAGTTTTTAGTCCATTTACATTTAAAGTGATTATTATAATATGTATGTAGTTATTGCCATTTTATTATTTTCTGATTGTTTTTGTTGGTGTTGTTTTTCTCTGTTCTTTACTTATTCCCTTTCTTTTATATTGTCAGTTTTCTGTAGTGTTGTGTTTAGATTTCTTGCATATCTTTTGTAAGATTTTTGGTTTGTGGTTACTGGGTGCTTCCTATATACCAAGCTATGTTTATAGCAATCTATTTTAAGTTGATGTTCAAATAAATCCAAACACATTCTAAAATCTCTACAATTTTTACTCATCCCCTCTATGTTTGTATTTTTGTCATTTTTTACTTCTTGTGTGTTTCCATTAACTTATAGTTGTACTTACATATGATCTTCCTAGTTTTGCCTTTTAAACTTTGTACTAGTTTTATAGTCGGTTAATCCACTGCTTTTATTTTCTGTTTGCTTTTGTCAGTGAGGAATTTTTCCTCTTGTATGTTTTCTTATTCATGTTATTTATTTATTTTTTTAATTTTCTTAAAGAAGACTCTAACATTTTTTGTAATACTGGTTTAGTGGTGATGAATTCTTTTAGTTTTTTCTTGTCTGGGAAACTCTCTCTCCTGCTATTCTAAATGATAGCCTTGCTGAGTAGAGTAATCTTGGTTGTAGGTCCTTGCTTTTCATCACTTTAAATATTTCATGCCAATCCCTTGTACCTGCAAAGTTTCTGTTTAGAAATCAGCTTATAGTCTTATAGGATCTCCATTGTATGTAACTAACTGTTTTTCTCTTGCTTCTTTTAATTGCCTCACTGTGTATTTAAGCTTTGGCGTTTTAGTTACATGTGTCTTGGTGTGGGCGTCTTTAGGTTCATCTTGTTTGAGACTGCACATTCTAGACTTGTATGTATGTCTTCTTCACCAGGTTAGGGAAGTTTTTCATCATGAATTTCTTTCAAATAGGTTTCTAATTGCCCTCTCTCTTCTTCTGGTACCCCTATAATATGAATGTTGGTACACTTGATGTGATCTCAGAGGCCCCTTAAACTATCCTCATTTTTTTGGATTCTTTTTTTCTTTTCGATGTTCCAATTGAGGGTTTTCTACTACCTTATCTCTGATTCAGTTGTCACTTCATCTAATATGCTGTTGAGTCCCTCTCATGTATCCTTCATTTCAATTATTGTAGTCTTCATTTTTTTTTCTGTCTCCATTTTTATGTTTCTTATCTCTTTTTTGAAGGTCTCACTGAGTTCATTTGTTCTTCCTCTAAGTTCATTGAGGATCCTTGTGACCAGATTTTTGAACTCTGCATCTGATGGGCTGCTCTATTTTTGTTTTGATTTTTTTTTTCCTGGAGTTTTGCTCTATTCTTTCATCTGGGACATGTGTGGTTTTTTGTTTTTGTTTGTTTGTTTGTTTTTTGTCTCATTTTACTGACTCTGTGTGTGTTACCGTTTATTAGGTAGATCTACTACATCTTCCAGTCTTGCCAAAATTGCTTTTTGTTGTAGGTGTTCTCTGGGCCTTAGTGGCACAGTCTCCCTGGTCACCAGAGCTGGGTGCTCCAGGGGTGTCCCTTGTGTGGGCTATGTTCGCCTTTTTATTGTAATTGAGCCTTGATTGCTGTTGGCATATCAGTGAGTGGCATTAACCCTCAAGCCGACTGGCTATGAGGAATAGCTGTAACTACGGGTGCTTACTCCACAGAGCAGGATTTGTTTTAGCAGGGCTCTAGTGCCAGCTGAATCTGTCCTTTGGGTGTGTCATTTGTCAGTTTGGTTCATTGGTGCTCTGGTGTGGTCCGAGGTTGGTTCCTGGGTGTGTTGGTTCTGAGGAGTCTTGGGAGGGACTCTCGTGTAGGCCAAGATTAGCTACTGCCTGTGTCTGGCCCCAAGACCACCTGGTAGGAGCTATAAAGTGATCTTTGGTTGGTCGCTGCCTGTAGTAAGCTTGGAGACACCTAGGAGAGGCTGGGCTGCAAACTGAGGTGGGCTGCCACAAGTTCGAGGCCTGGGGTCACTTAGCAACAGGCACAGAGCATGCTGAGGCCAGCTGTTGTTCCTCTGAGGTTTGTGAACCTTTGATAGATTTTAGTTAATTTCACAATGGGAGCTGAGGAAGGCAGCTGGAAGAGGTCAGTTATGCATGTGACTCAGGTGGAGCCTCAGGGAATCACCAGGGCAGGGCAAACCATATTAGGTTAATGAAGAGCTCAGATTTGGCATTCATCAGCACCTACAGTGTTTTTGGGGGAATAAGCTCAACAAAAGAACAGTGGCAACTGCCAGCACTTCCTCCCCAGAGAGAACTATCCTGACTCCTGCTCCTCCAGCCCTCTCTGTGAACCTAGTCAATTCAGGTCCTCCCTGTATATCTCTGGCTTTTTGAGCTGCTTCCTTGAGCTGGAGCTCAAAGCGAATGAGTTTGTGAGATTGTGCGTGGGCCCTTTAAGACCTGCAGCACCTAGGTTTCTAGCAACTCACCTCACTCAGCTGCAGTCACCACTCGTTTTCAGAGCCATTTGTTATGAGAGCTCCTTCTTGGCACTGGATTCCTGGGCTGGGAAGCCTTGTGTGGGACTGGGACTCCTTGCTCAGGGGAGATTTACTCAGCTGAGTCTCCCTCTCATTTCTTAACCACCACAAGAATGTGTGGGGCCTGCCTGTTCTGCATCTCCTTCTGTCTTCCCAGTCTCGACATGGTTTTTTCTTTTTATTCTTAGTTATAAGACTTCTGTTCAGCTCTTCTTCAGGTGATTCTTAATGGTAGTTGTTATGTAATTTAGTTGTGGTTTTGATGTGGTTGTGGGAGGAGGTGAGCACATAGATTACCTATTCTATCATCTTGACCATAACACCTCTTAATAAATATCTTTTGTAGAGCAGAAATTCTTAATGAAGTCCAGTCTCTTAATTATTTTTTTCATGATTGGTGTCTTTTGTGTCTTATCTAAAAAGGCATTGCCAAACTCAAGGTCATATAAGTTTTCTCTTATATTATCTTCTAGGAGCTTTATAGTTTTACATTTTATATTCAAGTTTGTGATCCATTTTGAGTCATTTTTGTGAAGGGTGTAAGATCTGTTTCCATATTGTTTTGTTGTTGTTGTTGTTATTTGCTTGTGGATATCTGATGGTTGAGTACCATTTGTTGAAAAGACTTGTTTTTTGCTTCATGTTATTAACTTTACTCCTTTGTCAAAGATCAGTTGACTATATTTCTGTGGGTCTGTTTCTGGGCT
The DNA here is from genome assembly GCA_004027375.1 of Macroglossus sobrinus. Taxonomy (NCBI): domain Eukaryota; kingdom Metazoa; phylum Chordata; class Mammalia; order Chiroptera; family Pteropodidae; genus Macroglossus; species Macroglossus sobrinus. The sequence continues at coordinate 29,835 of PVKZ01002500.1, forward strand.
CTCTATTCAGTTTTATTGATCTTTTTGTCTGTTCTTTTGCCAGGATCACACTGTCTTGTTTGCTGTCACTTTACAGTTAGTTTGAGGTCTAGTATAGACAGTCTTCTAACTTTGTTCCTTTCCTTCATTGTTGTCTGTTCTGGTTCTTTTACCTCTCCGTATAAATTTAAGAATAAGTTTGTTGTTATCACAAATTAACTTGCTGGGATTTTGATTGGGATTGTCTTGAAAGTCGAGAAGAGCTGACATCTTAACATATTGAGTCTTCCTATCCATTAATGGAATATCTCTCCATTCATTTAGTTCTTTGGTTTTGTTTATGAGAGTTTTGTAGTTTCCCTTCTATAGTTCCTCTACATATTTCTTAGGTTTATACCTAAGTATTTAATTTTAGGGGGGGTCTTAATATAAATGGTATTGTTTTTAATTTTAAATTTAGTTTGTTCCTTGCTGGTATGTAGGAAAACAATTGACTTTTGTATACTAGACTTGTATCCTGCAATCTTGCTATAATCACTCACTTTTCTAGAATATATTTTAGTCTGTGTTTTAAGGCTGGATTCATTGGATCCACTCATTTAATGAACTGGCATTTTTAAATCACTTATTTTCTGTCTAGATGTTGATTGTGCAGAGATCAGTAAGACATTATATCTGTTCTTGAGAGGCTTACAGCTTGATTGGGAAGATAGACATATACACAGGCAAATGTAGTTTCAGTCTCTATGAGAATTTTCACAGAGTATAGTGGGGGCATAAAAGTGAAAATGGTTACTTTTCCCTGAGGGCTTGGGGAGGAGAAGCAAAGAAAAGTTTCATGGAGGAGATAATCTTGAGCTGAATTTTGAAAGAGGGTGGTGAAGTAGTGGGATGTGGGGATGTGGTTAATGAAAGTCAGGAGGACCAGTGGACTCAAAGTGTTAAAGCTAGAATATTTTCTGATGTGTTCTGGCATTACAAGCAGTCAAACCATTGAAAAAGACAAAACCTAGTTTATGGTGAATTGCCATTCTAAGGAGCTTGAACTTTATCCCTTGGTCATTTGGAGCTCTGAGAGAGATAATCAGTCATATGATTAAATGCGCATTTGGAAAAGTCATTTTGACAGCACATAGAGAATGGATTATTTGACAGGTAGTAGAAAGATCCAGTTGAAGCTTGTAGTGATAGTTACCCAAAAAAGGATGATGTGAAAAGAAGGGGGGGAAATGGCATAAATGATAGAGTCTCTGTTCATCTCTTTGGCAACCAAATCAAAGTTGTGACAGAAACAAGGAGCAGCAGCAAGGAAAAAATCACCGGGGATCTAGATGAACAAACCATATAACTAGGGAGAAATCCAAGAAATAGCCCTGCAACGGCAGAAGGTAGGACAGGGCAAGGATGCGGGGCTGCCCGGTTGAGTGGCTGAGTGAGATGGAGGCTGTAGCAACAGCAGACTCCTCTTAAAGGGGCTGCGACCATGAGAGGATTTTCGCTGTGTTGGACCTGCTTGCTCTGAGCACCAGTGCTGATTCAGCTGTACTCAGTTGGCACCAGGGACTTACAGGGAGACATTGTCAGAGTGAGGGCCAAGGCAAGACTCACTCTATGCAGAAGCGCTGGCAGTATCCATTGTTTCCTATTGAGCCCTCCCCTCTCCCAGTGCTCTGGACACAGCATCGCCATAGCTGTGACATCATCAAACTGGATAACAAAGGTCACTACGCCAACTTGAGCCTTATCCAAGCCACATCCAGATATATCCTCAGCGAGTCAGGTGATCCTTGCTAAGCAACACCTAGACTCACACTGGAGGCAGCTGGTCTCGGTTTCTGGTGTGGCCTTTTGAGGAAACTATAAGCACAGCATCTGTGAAGTGCTTGCTGAATCTTAGCTGATGGCTCCGGAGGGATAGAGGCTTGGGCCAAGTTTGGTCTGCTGAACCCATCTCAGAACTGTACCACTGGACACCTACTTCACAAATCCACACTAATAAGACCAGGAGACCTAGAAGCGTTGCTTAGTACATAAAAACAGATGTGGATATAGCCAAAATGGGAAGACAAAGAAGCAGAAACCATATGAGAGAACAAAACACAAGTCCAGATATAATAGAGTCAAGTAATCTAACAGATGCAGTGTTCAAAACACTAGTTATAAAGATGAACTTTTGGTTAAATTCAATGAGAACTTCAACAAAGAAATGAAAATGTAAAAATAGAAATGGAAATTATAAAAGGGAACCAGTCAGAAATGAATAATATATTTTCTGAGATAAGAAGTATATTAAATGGAATAAACAAAGGAATAAACAGTGAATAAAGAAAAAGACCAAATGCCCTATCTAGAGGACGAGAAAGCCAAGGACATGCAATCAGAATGTCAAGAAATAAGTTGCCAAGACTATACAAAAAATTTAAGGAGCATATGAGACACTATTAAGGGTCCAAATATCGGTCTGATTGGTGTACCTGAAGAAAATCAAAAAGTCGAACATAACCTGATGAAGGAAATGGACATAAAACCCCAGGAAGCTCAGAGAGTTCTAAAAATCAGGGATCCATAGAGGCCCACACCAAGACAAATCATAATTAAAACACCAAAGATTAAATATAAAGAAAATATTAAAAGCAACAAGAGTAAAACAGATAGTTACTTATAAGGGAGTGCCTATAAGACTGGCAGCTAATTTCTCAAAAGAAACTATGCAGGACAAAAGGGCAAAAAATATTCGACAGGATGAAGACCCAGGATCTACAACCACGAATAATTTATCCAGCAAAGCTATCATGTAGAGTTGAAGGACAGATAAATAGCTTCCCAAACAAAAATAAGCTAAAGGAATTTATTACTACCAAGCCAGTATTACAGGAAATGTTGAAGGGATTTCTTTAAGAAGAATAAACATGTATCAAAAACAGGAATAAAGAATGGTAACAACTACATTTCTATCAATAAGTACCTTAAATGGAAAAGAATTAAGTAGCTGAAAGGATAAGAAAACAAGACTCCTTCATATACTGGCTATAAAACACTCACTTCAGATTAAAAGACACACACAGACTAAAAGGAAGGGGATGGACAAAGATATTACTTTGATGGCCTTAGAAGGTATTTAAGTCAGATGGAAAGATAGACACTATATGATTTTACTTATGTGTAGAATCTAAAGAATAAAAGAACAAACATCAGAAACAGACTCATAATTACAGTGGACAGTTTGGTGATGGACAGAGGGAGGGAAGAAGTTTTGGGGGAATGGGAGAATAGGGTGAAGGGTTAAAGAAGTACAGATTAGTAGCTGATGGATGGTCATGGGGATGGAGATCACAGCATAGGTTATGTAGTTAGCATTAATAGTTGGCTAGGTGGAGGGTTAGGGGAGGGAAGGAGCAACTGGGATCATTTTATAAACTATATAGCTGTCTAACCAATGTATTGGATACTTGAAACTAATTAAATAATTTAAAAAACTTAAAAAGATGATGAGAACCTGCACTAAGGGAGTAGCAGAGGGAAATATGGAAAAAAAGTGGCAGAAGTAAGAAATGTTGAAGGAGTTGAATAATTAGCACTTAGTGATTGATTGGATATGGTAGGCAAGGCAGAGCTAGGATGTGTTCTGGAATTCTAGATTGAAATGGAGAATACAGGAGGAAGAGTCAGACTGAGCAGGAAAGAAGGTGACTTGAATTTTGGACATGTTGTAGAACAGATAGGTATAGAGATATTCAGTGGGCACTTGATTATAAAGGTCTTAAGGCTATAGAAACATGTAGAGAGCTGATACAAGAGTCAGACTGAGCAGGAAAGAAGGTGACTTGAATTTTGGACATGTTGTAGAACAGATAGGTATAGAGATATTCAGTGGGCACTTGATTATAAAGGTTTTAAGGCTATAGAAACATGTAGAGAGCTGATACAATGATCAGTCTCTGTCATAGTAATTACTATGTCCCAAGAAGATGGGACAAAGTAGGTGGATGTGAGATATATTTTAGAAAGAGCCAACAAAGTTTGCTTATAGATTAGGTTGGTGGTCTTTTTGAGGGTGAGGAATGCAGTTAGTATGTTGGGAAATTTATATTCTGAAATGCTTACCTTAGAAAAGAAGAATAAAAATATAACATTTCAACTGAAGAAGTCATAAAAACCAAACTGAATAAATCCAAAGAGAGCAAATGGAGAAAACCATAACATGTATGTAGAAATTATTAAAAGGAGAAAACATTATATAGCTACAATCTACAAAACTAAATACTGTTTCTTTGAAAACACAAAAATAATAAAGTTCTGGTAAGACTGATTAAAAAGAGAGAAGGCAAACATACCAACATTTGTAATGGAAAAGAACATAACTACAAGTTACAAATTGAACAAATCAAAAAATAATACTGCGCCTGAAGTCTTAAAAATCAATATAAAATTGACAGTTTCCTAGGATAATATATTGTATCAAAATTGACTCACTAGAAATAAGAAACATAGACTTATAGTCATAAAAAAAACATGAATAAGGAGTTCAGACAACCCACTAAATTACAAAACCAAACACAAACTTGATGGGTCTAGATTTTTTCTTTGGTTAGGGTCTATCAAGCTTCCAACAAATAGAAGTGCATATCTTATCCACATTTTTATAAAAGATAGATGAGTAAACAAACTCAGTGAACTTTATGGTACTAGGATAACTTAGTCAACTAGTCAAAGAGTATATACAGTTAAGAAGGAGAGTATGATAAATGCTTGTAATTTTCTTATCTCATGAATAGATGGAAATTCAGAATAAAATTTAGCAAACATGAATCAGCAATGTAGTTTTTAAAAATCACAATCATACTAAGTTAGTTTATTCAAGGAATGCAAATGAGTCAGCATGAAAAAAATTGACATAGTTCATGTTAACAGATTGAAGATAAAAACAGATTATTCAGAGGTTGCAGATAAAGCATTCATTAAAATGCAACACTTATTTATAATGAAGATCTTATTGCAAACTTGAAATAGGGTACTTCCTTAATCTAGTATCTATCAGAAGCCTTTTGTATGTACCATATTTAATAGTGAGGCATTTGAAACATTTCTGTTAAAGCCAAGTATGAGGCAAGAATTTCTACTGTTGCCACTTCATCATTTCACTGAAGATTCTAGTCAAAGTAGTAAGAAAAAAAATGAAATGAGAGCAAGAGAGGAAGAAACATGGTTATTGCTTGCAAACAATGGACCTGTCCTCAAATCCAAGAGAAGCTACAAACAGGCTAATCAGAATTTAAAAGATTTCAGCAAAGTGTCTGGAACCAAGATTAATATACAAGAGTCTTGCTTTTTTTGAGAACAAATTCAACTTAATTTATTCACAGACGACCACCAACAATTCTAACACTATTAAACAACTCATCTTTCCCTTATTTACTTAAATGCCACCTTTGCTTATACAGTCAATATTCTTATAAATATATAAGCAAATGACATATATTTACTCATATATTTACTTCTTGTGGTATCCTTAGTTCCTTCCTGCAGATCTGGGCTTCCATCTGGGATCATATCCCTCCAGCCTGAAGAACTTCTTTTATTCTTTTAATATTTCTTATAGTGTGGATCTGGTGAAGACAAATTCACTTAACATTTATCTGAAAATGTCTATTTGTGTTGAGTTTTGAAGAATATAGTTACTAAGTATATAATTTTAAATTGATAGTTTTATTTTAAATTTAACTTTTAAAAATGCCTTCCATACTTTTCTTTCTGATAAGTCAGCTATAATTATTACTTTTTATTTTTGCCCTTATTTTGATGTATCCTTTTTCTCTTATTGCTTATAAGATTTTCATTTTCATGTTCCTTTTCACTGTGATGTACCAATAGTGGATTTATTCATTTTCCTGCGTAGGGTTTGCTAAGCTTGAATATATGATTAATATCTTCCATCCATTTTGGGAAATTCCCCACCATTATTTCTTGAAATTTCTTTTTAATCTAAGCATTGCAGACCTGTAAGCACTTTCTCCATTTTCCAGACAACTCCCATGCCACTGTTTACTCAGGAAAAAAGTATTGTGGAAGAAAATTGCTGTATAGGCAACATTAGCCCCAAATTTTAGGTTCCTTCGTATTCTACTCCCACTATGCCAAACAACAGAGACTTTAAGAGTTCAGTTGGTTTTTACTTGTCTCAGCAAGCATCATCAACTGCCTATTGTAGGGTTACTCCTTCACTTGTCTGTGCCACACAGTCTGTTGCTTTTGTATAAAGTAGTAATAGAAAATGTAAATTTTAGAAGATACTATCAGTGATAGTTCCCTAAATTAGTATGTGTTCGTATTAATGTAATGATACAAAAAAGAATTTTAAAAACATTGAAAAAGAAAAGTAGACCCAAATAAATGGAGAGAGATATCATATTGATAGACTAGGAAACAATGTTATAAAGATGTAATTTATTCCACAAATTAATAATATATTTGGTCCAATTCTGCATTGAAATTCAACAAGATTTTTCTGGGAACTTTACAGTTGGAACCTAAAATGCATATGCCAGAGTAAAGGTCCAGGAATAACCAAGCAATTTTTAATAATAGTAAAATGGAACATTTCTTAGAGAGCAAGATTTAAAAGCGAGGTACTGAGGTATGGTGAGATATATATAGTGATGGATCACAAGAAAAGGCCTAGAAATAAACCCATGTATATGGGAGCTTGTTATATGTGAGAGATGGTATTACAAATTCATGATCAGTACAAAACCAAGTTCAATAAATGGCATTGGACAATTGGCCACCTGTATAAAAAAATATTAAACTAGAAACCTACCTGATTATGGACTTCTAAATCAGTTCCAGATAAGAAAATAATAATAGGAAATAAAACTACAAAACTTGTAGAGGAAAATAATGTAAAAAAAAAATTTGTATGACATACAAAGATGGGAAGGAATTCTTAAGTAATATCCAAATACACAGCCATAAAAGGAAAAGGCTATTTCTTGATAAATTTAAAATCAAGAAATTAAAACTGTCAGGGAATTACAAATCAGACCACCATGAGATAGACCACCTTATACCTACTATGATGGCTACAATATAAAAAAAATTCTATCAGGTATTGGTGAAGTTGTGGAGAAATTGGAGCTCTCTGTACTACTGCTGGTGAGAATGCAAAATTGGGCAATTGCTTTAGAAAATATTCTGGCAGGTCCTGAAAAAGTTAAACATAGTTACTATATGACCCAGCACCCCCATCACCAGGGCTCCATATATATAACCAAAACAAATGAAAGCATGTCTACACAAAGACTTACATACAATGGCTAAAATGTGGAAATCCAAATGTTCATCAGCTGATGAATGGATTAACAAGATGTTTATGAATAAATAAAATACTTCTTACAATGGAATATTTTTGGTAATAAGTAAGAATGAAATCCTGACACATGCTACAACATGGATGAACCGTGAAAACGTGATGCTAAGTGAAAGCAGTCATAAAAGATCACATTATATGATTTCATTTATTTGAAATGTCCAGATTAGGCAAATCTGTAGAGACAGAAAGTACATTAATATGTGCTTGCCTGAGAGCTGGGGGAAATAAGAGTTTACTTGCTGGGTAGTGTTGCAGGAAGTGACACCTGATGACCGGCAGAGCACGTGGGATTAACAACACCATGCACAAGCTCACTTTGGTTAGATTTATTACAGTTTGTATACCTCTGCAGTGTCCATACAAGGGGCGTATGATTCCTTTGTCTCACATGTGCCTCATGACTCAGGATGGGAGGGAGAACTTTGAGTGGGGGCTGTAAGCGGGGAGGAATTTTCAGCCCACTGGTCTTACACGTTTTTTTTTGCGACATTGGCATTATCAGCACTGTTATAGAATTCTCGAACAGAGAGATGGGACATTGAAGCTGTAAGTAGGAAGCAATGCTTATTAATGCTAACACCTGCTCAGTGGATTGTAGCTCCAATTATAACATAACAAGTAGTTTTCTAATCTTGTTTTTCCTACACAGCTACAGAGATAAGAAGGAACATTAGTTGATTGGCAAGCCATGAATCAACAGATGTGAGCTGAAGAGTCCTTGAGTTAGAGAAGGTAGCTATGGGAAAATATGTTAGCTGGGGGGTCCTGGAAGGGGGAAGAGGGCAGTCAGGAATGGGCTTTAACTGGCTGAGTTGGTCATTTCTGTAAGCCCTTTCCTTTGTATTTTTCAGATGCCTCCTCTCCTCTCTGACTATGAGGTTTCTTTATGATATGAATATGATATCTTTATGATATGTGTGAAAATTAATTATAGTGATAGTTGCCCAATTCTGTGCATTAAATTGTATGCTTTAAATGGGTGAATTACATGGTAGGTGAATTAGATCTCGAAAAAGAAGTTTAAAAAAATCAACACCCTTTTATATAGCAAAAGATACCATTAACCATATCAAAGAAAATCCACAGACATGGAGTGGATTTTATGTAATATATAAAATTGGTAAAGGCTTAGTATCCACACTAAAAAGAGATCTCCTAAACATTATTAAGAAGTATGTGGATATCTTTCCAGTTTATGGCCAAAGATTCAAGCAGTTACCTAGGAAGAAATCTAAATGGCTGATAAAGAAGTTTGGTTTCAGTGAGATGCAATTTAAAATAATAATGAGATACCATTTCACATCTATCTTGGTCCAAATCCATGTGCCTGAGAATATCAAGTGTTGGCATGTATGTTGGGAAATGAAGCGAGCCCCTTCATCCTGGGGAAGTGTTAATTAACAAGTGCAACTTCCTTGGAGAGTGGTCTGACAAAGTCAAATTCAGATGGGTCTGCCCTGTGACGTAGTTGTGCTAGATCCTCTCATGCCTGCTGCAGTGACCTTTGTGAGTGAAATATGGGGATGAAACTGCTGGACTACTCAGTCCAGGATAACTCAACTGTGATATAGTTGCACAATGTACAGCAGGTAAATTGAGTGGTCTAGATTTACATAGATCAACAGAGATAATTCTCAGAAACAGAACGTTGAGTAAACGTAGCACGAGGATACATGCAACATATTATTTTCCCCAAGTTTTCAAATGCAGCAATTGTTGCACATGTTAGTACACATGTACTAAAAGTATACAAAACGTGTGGCGAATGGTACTTGCCAATTTAAGAACTAGGGTTGCCTCTGGGGAGAGCAGAAAGGCTGTTTTTCCCATCTCCAAGGACTCTTGGGAAGACAAATAAGTAACAGCCTGGTAGATTGGAATTGTTTGCTGCTAGTTCTTAGGGGCTGTTGATGCATCTTTTTCTCAAAGTTAAAAGCTGGTACAGTTTTTTTTTAACTGCTTTTTTAGTGGTGGTATAATTTGCTCTAATATACAAGGGGTCATTATGTGCCAGCTATTGTTCTTGGGGCTTTATAACAGTGAACAAGACTGGGAAAAATCTCTGCTGTCGCAGAGCTTACAAATGAGGGATGAGAAACAGTAAACAGGTAGATAATTAATTGTATCTTTGACTGGCATGAAACTGTGTGAAGGAACTAAAGCAGGAAACAAGGGGCTGAGGGTGGTCAGAGAAGGCCTGTCTGAGTGTGTATGAGTGGAGACCTGCATTTTAAGGAGGAACAAGCATGTGGAAATTTTGGAGAAAGCATTCCAAGCATAGATAAAAGCCTTCATATAGAACATGTTTAACAATTCTATGAAGAATAAAATATACTTAGCAAAAGAAGTGCAGATTTATGCTTTGAAAACTACAAAATGTTGTTGAAATGAATTAAAGAAAATCTAAATAAATAGAAGGATATCCCAAGTTCGTGGACTAGAGAAAATATAGTTAGGATGGCAATACTACCCAAGCTCTGTTCCACAGATTCAGTGCCACCAAAGTCCTAGCACACCTCCTGGCAGAAATGAAAAAGCTGATGATGAAAAAAAGCAAGGCCAGTGTGGTCAGAGGCCAGTGAGGGAGGAGGAGAAGTTGGTGGGGATATAAGTCATTAGGGTTGGCAGGGTTTCCAGATCATGAAACCTCCATGTGGGCCCTAACAGGGAGCTCTCACCGACCTTGTCCTAGGTCCAGTGGGAAACCTTAGGAGAGCTTTAAGCAGGTAAGTGATAAAATTTAGTATTTATCGAGTGCTTCTCTGTGCCTTGTGCTGGAATGGGCATGTGGATGGTAGTGAGTAGGACAGAATGTTCAGTAGATAGAATTCAGCTTTTCAGTGGTAGGAAATGAGAGCATCCTCAGTTTATTTTTATTCACATTGGTGTTTGTTTGTGTCACATTACTAACCTACTTAAACATTTTTTTAAGTAAGACGTAGCAAGTTGTTAATTATAGAATAATTAGAAAATTAAACTGAAAGAGAATGTACATATCTTTCAAGATTTTATCACTTGGAAATAATGACAATTAACATTTAGTTTTTCTAGCTGGTGTTTTGGAGATCTATGATCAAACATTTCTCAAGTTCAGTAATGAGTGACCACCTTTACCCCCCAACACTGTGAAAGGAAACAAAAGTGAGAATCATAAGTTTTCTTTTGGCAAGTCAGTCCATGGGTTTTCTGATTAATTTCTTTCAGGTGGAGCTGATCAGAATAATGTTCAACATCAACCCCTTGGATAACCTGAAGCTATATATCAGCAGTCGTCCTCCTCTGGTGGTCTTTATGATCAGTGTAAGTGCCATGGCAATAGCTTTCCTGACCTTGGGCTATTTCTTCAAAATCAAGGAGATTAAGTCACCGGAAATGGCAGAGGTATAGTATATTCTCTAAGTTCTCCTAAGACTGGCTGGGAAAATACCTTTGGGCTCTCCCCACACTCTTCTTTGGTTGTGACTTCATTATCTCAGTGTTTATTCAGATATTTTTTTGTCTTTCATCTCCTTGTGACTCACTTTCTTAGGAAGTTTCTAGTCAGGTAGATATTGATGTAAGTGATACTGCCAGTTTCACTTAGACTATTTCAGCAACAAAGCAGGTATTTTGGAAAGTGTATTGTAAAATGTTTGCATCTCAAGGTCTAGCTTATTTTGTATTCATGTGAAATTAGCTCTTTGAAGTTTTTAAAACCTATAAACATTTGTTATTTTAAAGCCCTATGTCATCATGGAGTTTTATCAGCTATATGGATAGCTTTTTCATTGGATAAGAAGGGATCCTAATGACATTAGAAAGCAGGCTCATATTTTCAAATATATTTATCTTTATTTTATCAAGGAAAACTTCAGTTATTTACAAGCTTACCTTCTAGATTTTACATTTTGGTCAATTTAAATTAATTATTAGGACATTGCTCCTTTTTAATCTTTAATCTAAGCACATAATGCTTTGAACACTCAAAATGCAGATCTGAAATGATGTGTCTTTACATATCAGAAAATAATAAAAAGTTAATCTTATTTAATAGAGGTGAATCACAGTGTTACCTATTAATTTGTTTTAAATGTTAGAAATTATGCTGAATTAATGATATGAATTTACTGGTGGATAAGGTTTCTTTCAGGACAGATTAGTTCTTAGTAGATTGTCTGAGTGACTCTTAGACTTCTGGTGGGTATGGTGGGAGTGGGATGAGAGTAGAGATTGGAATTACATTGTTGCTACAGTAGAGGAGAGGAGAGTTCTACTCAGTGTAAAGGGGGTCATGGCTTTGTTGTGTGCTCTGTGGCATTCAAGATCATAGGTGGTCTTGGCAGGAGGGACTCCTTCACATATGAACTCCTTAACACAGTTAAAGTAACAAGTTTTAGCTGTTTGTACCATAGAACCTTTTCTAAGAGTTTCTTACCAGCAGGCATAATGGCTGGATTAATTTTCCCTCTTTTCTGACCCTGCCTGAATCTTTAAAGGTTGTGGAAACAGGCTGTACCCACATTAGGGCTATAATGAACAAGCTAGTCACAACCAAAGCTTTATAGCATCCTGGCATTGCTCTTTCAAAAGAGCTCGAGTCCATGTTGAACACTCAGCCAAGGCCAATGGTCAAGTTGTAGCCTGGAAAATTAGTCCTTAAATCAAAATGAGCTTGCTTTGGCAGACTGTTCAAAATGGACAGCAATGCCCCAGTGCCAGATGCTACAGAACTTTGGTTATTTTAATATTATATTAATTTAGTAATTTTATTTTCAAGTGAGGATCATAGGTATATGGGAAAAGTTTGGTGCTGTGAGTCAGAAAACTTAATCCTGATTCTGCTTTCAATTGTGGATTTGGAGAGTATGTAATTTGCTCTCGGCCTTGGTTTCCTTATATCTGGAATATGAAGGGAATGAGACTAGAATGTTCATTTTCAGCCCTGAGTTTCTTGAATGGTTTGCTGAGTTTGTAGGTGTCAGGGAAATGTAATTTGATACATCTAGTTGCAGTCTTACTAAATGGCATATACTGATGCTGTAGAAATAGACTCACTTGACTGCTTGTGGATTGCTCAAATGCTAATTAATGCTAGTATAAGTATAATTGTAAGTATAACTTGGTTTGGCAACTTTTTGTAGACAAATGTTGTTTGGGAGAAAGAAAAATATATGTAACGCCCTAGGTTAGGTGTGTTGTTGTTTCAGCATGAATTCACCTTTGGGTTTCTACTAAAATTAAAATAAATCCTGGTGGGTACTTCACTATGTTGGTATCAGTTTAACCATGACAAAGTAAGCTGTATGTGTTATTAAAACTGCTTATGATTAAACCATCAATACAGGTAGGGTGTATACTAAGAGAAGCCTGAAAACATCTTTTCTCCCTTTTGAAATTGTTGCTGTTCTAAGGTAGCATCCAAAGTCCATGACGAGGGGGAAACAGTCCCATGAGTGTTTCACATTCTCAAGAGAGAAAGCAAGGTGTATAAGATTGACTTTTTTAGGAATTATTTTGAGGCAGCCTTATTTAAAAAAAAAAATTTTAATTGCAACTGCTAAATGAGTTTGGATTAATGCTTTTCATGTCTTACTGCTTATGTTCAAGCTTTCATTTCAAGTTTGATTCTGAGGCTAAATAATTTTCTATAAATATAATATGTCTTTTTGTTTTTTAACATATTTTCTTAAATAAGTTGGTTTAATCTTACAGCTAGCTTATTTAATATTGTGCTAATGAAGAGTTCATATTTAAGATTATAACTATAAGAGTGGCTGGCAAACCATATTATTATGCCAATGCAAGAGGCTGATGGCTGTATTATCACTGTTGTTCTAAATGATTGACTCTGAAGTGTGGTGTCCCCGTTGTGGTATGATGTCACCTTGAGGGTCATGGCTATATAACTGCAGTGGCAGCACTTTCATACTGCTCACACTTGTTTCTTTCTCTGTTTCATTTTCATGAAGGATTGGAATACTTTTCTGTTGCGGTTTAATGATTTAGACTTGTGTGTGTCAGAGAATGAAACATTAAAGCATCTCACAAATGACACCACAACTCCGGAAAGCACAATGACCAGCGGACAGGCCAGAGTGTCTACCCAGTCCCCACAGGCTGTGGAGGAGTCAGGCCCCATTAACATCTCAGTTGCAATCACGCTTACCTTGGACCCACTCAAACCATTTGGAGGATACTCTCGCAATGTCACTCATCTGTACTCAACTATTTTAGGGCATCAGATTGGACTTTCAGGTATGTGAGTGTTAGCCATTTTCCTTTCAGACTTTCTCAGGCAACAGCTATTACAAGAGAGTATTAGCAGTTTTTTTTGGTTTTATTTATCAGACTATTTTTTATTTTTGCACACGCCTCCCCTTTTGTTGAGTTTGAACTAATTGCAGTCAAGAAGGAACCATTTCTACTATACCTTCACTAAATATAGTGCTTGGCACACAGTAGGCTGTCAGTTAAAAACCTTTAAGTGTGAGACACTAGGAAGAAACTATAAGGCATATTTCTGTTCTTAATATTTATAAGCATAAAAAATATATTCAGGTTTATCATGATGAAGATTGCAATACATATTACAAATATTACTTTTAGTCGACAAATTTCTGAGTGCCCACCACGGTACTAGGAACTGGAATGAACTAGAAGAAGCCTAAGATCTGATCTTTCAGCATTTTGGGATTATAGAAGAGACAAGGATACTAAGAATTAATTTTATCAAGTACTTTTAGTAGTTCTTCGCACAAAACAAATGCTATGCTATATATAAGTGCTTGATGCCTGTAAAACATTGGGTAGTGCCCTTTGACCAGTACTAAGCCCATAAAGACTCTAAGTGATTTGGGACAAAGCTGAGAAAGTAGTGGAAGCTGGAAAAGCTTTATGTTGGAGCTCTGGGCCTTGGAAGAAGAATCTGCGATTCACTGGTTACCAAGAGCCTTTTAAAGCCCTTAAAGAAGTTGGGAGTGCCTGCCAGCCCTCTCTTGGCTGTTACAGGTGAGAGCTCTTCCCTTGGAAATCAGGTAAGGGTGATTTCTGCGTTTTCCTTATTGTGAGTAGACTTTTCTCTGTGGTGTTGGAATACCTTGGTTTTCGTTTAAGCTTCATCACTTACCCATCCCATGACCTTTCTCAAGTCTGTGAGACCCTCTGATCCTCAGTCTGCTCATACGTAGAAGGGGAGCAGTAACACTTCTTTGGTCATGTTTGTGGGATAGTGGTACATTTTAAGTGAAGTAATACATATAAAAGTAGTTTGAAAATGGAAAGAGCCATGTGCAAATGCTAAAACGGTGGTGATAATAACTTACCTGGCCCCGAGCTGTCCAACTGGGGCACTGCCTGGGGCCTTGTTTGGCATCCCCAGCCCTGGCTGAAAGTGGCCCGTCTCCTTTTGCCATTTGGTGGCTCTGCCAGGTGAGCAGGCCTCAGAGTCCAGCTCAGAACTGCTGTTGTTCCTGAAAATTCCTTAGAAGTCTTATTTCTGTAGTCTGATAAGTGATTCTTGCATGGGTTTGATTTCAGGATTCATTCAAATCCTAGAGAATAATAATTATATGGATTCTTGCCTTTCTTTACCAAAAGAATGATTTCTCTTCCATAGGCAGGGAAGCCCATGAGGAGATAAACATTACCTTTACCCTGCCTGCAGCTTGGAGCTCGGATGACTGTGCCCTTCACGGTCACTGTGAGCAGGTGGTGTTCACAGCCTGCATGACCCTCACAGCCAACCCCATTGTGTTCCCCGTCACCGTGTAAGTGGTTTCTTGAGCTCAGGGATGTGTGTGAGAAGCTCCATTTATCATGAATATGACTGGAATGCTTCAGCAACAAATACTCAGGATGACTTGCATTGCATTACTTCACCTGGACCTAAGGAATTCTTTAAGTTTAATTTGGAATTCTAAGGTAGAACTCCTGCATATAAATAGCAGAAAGTTAGTTCCTCAGCAGGGTTGGTTGTCATTATCTGTTCTTATGCTGCCTTTCCTGTTGGTCGAAGTGCATCACAGAAAAGAAAAGGAAGAGTGGATCCTGTGACCAGAACAACCCATAATTAAAGCTCCTGAAAGATAAAAATTTTGTTCATCTCCATTATCTAGAGTTATTTTTCAAATTGAGGGCATAAATCGAACCTTATTTTCCATGAAAGTTACTGTTTCTAAAACTTTTGCTTCATATTTTTTGACTAGTCATCAATGTTACTGCTTTACCTTTAAGGTTTTTTGTTTTTTTGTTTTTTTGTTTTTTTGCCTTTCCTTTTTCTCTAAAGGAGATAAAAGATCTATAAATGAATGAAATACATAAATGTAGGCTATTTAAAAAAATTCTCTGGTAAATTATTTTTCAATAAGAATAAGAAACTGGGAAGGAACTATAAGGCCTATTTCTGGTCTTAATATTTTCATCCCATTGTTTATGTGTTTTAGACATTTGGAGGTTTGTAGGACAAGAGCAGATAAGTTAAACATTATTTGCTGTTGGTTATAGTATCTGATGGAGAAGTCTGTATGTTAAACTTCCCATTGTGACTAAGAATTTAGACAATTTGAGAAAATGAGTTTGAAAGGAGCAGGTCTCTCTTTGGCCACACCATATACGAGAGGACCATGGGATGCATTCTGAAGACAAAAATATAACACCCATATTCCTAAATGTTGAATGCCTGTTTATTACTCTTATATGTTTATTAAATATAAATATATTAAATTTTAAAAAAGTTCTCTGAACTAAAAGCATAATGGTATGTTATCTCAGAGAAACATGTATGTCTCTTATTTCTTCTTTCCACATGTGTGGCTATGGTCATGTTGGGCCAGGGGCTGTGGGGAAGACGCAGTAAATGTCCCAGGCCACTGAGCACATGTCTTTTCCTCTTTTCCACTGCAGACAGCCACCACACTGTGTTCCTGATACATACAGCAACGCCACACTCTGGTACAAGATCTTCACAACTGCCAGAGATGCCAACACCAAATATGCTCAAGATTATAACCCTTTTTGGTGTTATAAGGGAGCCATTGGAAAAGTCTATCATGCTTTAAATCCCAAGCTTACAGTTATTGTTCCAGACGTAAGTGAGAAAATCGTGTGTGTGTGTGTGTGTGACTGTCTCTTGTCTGTCTATATGAGCTGTGAGAGTAGGTCCTGTTTACATGCTTGGGTTAGCGTAGCCCATGCCGTTCTGGATTTCTAACTGAGTTGAAAGACTAGTTGGAGTGATGGAGACTTGGAAAAATGTTTCTATTCTTTGTTTTCTGCTTTGTTCAGAAGTTATTTTCTGAGCAGCTGTTGTCTGCCTAACCTACAAGGGTTATAAGAGGTGCTTGTATAGTCTTAACTCATGCACACACTCATAGGAGAATATTTGATTAGTATCAGTATGAGCAGTAAGTAGTTTGGAATTCGGAAAGGCAGAAGTAAATAGGAAGAGATGAATCTGGATAGATTTGAGCACCAAATAGGATTTTGCTTAAGGAAGAAGACACTGTAATCTGGACTAGTGGATGACATTCTAGTTTAGCTTCCTGCTTACACTTGAGCCCACTTTGTACAGATTGCACTGTTTTTTTTTTATAAATGCCTTTTTCTTCCTGTCAGTATATGTTAGGTGGATTTCTTTTCTTTTGCCTGTTCCTTTTCCCTTTCCTGCAGAGAAGTAAGCAGTGGGGATCAGGTTGGATGGTGGGCTGAGGGTAAGTTCCAGAAAGCCCTTTATCCCTTGCTGAAGCATTTAGACTTTCTCCTCAGAGGAGGCAGTCATTACCCGCACTAGAGCTATAGGGGGTTTGTAAAGCAGTATGTTAGCAAGACTTGGTCTGCCCACCTGATGTGTGTAAATGGAAGGGAGCCTAAGGCTGATGTTGTGAGGCCTGGAGATGTGGAAAGAAAAAGGAATGGAAGCATGGCTGGGATTGCTCAACAACTGACAGGGCCTAGAGATTGATTGCATGTGGGAAGTCAAAGACGTTTTTATCTAGGGACTTGTAGGAAAAAGGCAGAAGGAAGGAAGCTGCCTCTGGAGAGAAGTGATGCAGAGGCCTTTCGAATGGGGGAGTAACAAGGGGTTAAGAACACAGGCATGGCACCCTGAGGGCAGTCAGAGAAAGAGTAGGTGAGGGTCAAAGGCTCTGGGTCTCTGAGGCCTTTTCGGGGGTGGGGGATTGTTCAGGTAATGTGGAGCGCAGGAACCAGGGCATAGAACTACTTTAGGAAGGGAGGCTGGCCTCAGGAACACCACATCTTCACATAATGAGATCCAGCTTTAATAGTTTAGAAGACAAAAGGGGAAACCTGTTTCTGTTTAAGAATTAAAGTTGAGGCAAGTCTGGAGGTTGTGAACCCGTTTCCAGACACCCAGCATAAAATCTTGCAGTAACTTAAAACAGATGTTTCTGGTTTATTCTCTTTATCTAGGATGACCGTTCGTTAATAAATTTGCATCTCATGCACACCAGTTACTTCCTCTTCGTGATGGTGATAACAATGTTTTGCTACGCAGTAATCAAGGGTAGACCCAGCAAATTGCGTCAGAGCAGTCCTGAATTTTGTCCTGAGAAGGTGAGCTGTGGATGGGGTCTGGCCCAGCATTTGGCTACTGTACAGAACATCTCAGTCCTTATTACATTGATTGTGGGTGGCAGCTTTCCTCCAAAGAAATTCGTTCCTATCATTTTATCAGAAGTAGTCTACCCTCAACCTAAATTAGGATGTTGGGTTTTCAACCATCCATATACCCAAACCTTAACTGTAAAAGGGGAATTGGGAATTGCTCTCAAATCCTCACTGGAGAGCTGCTGTCCCTGGTAAGCTGCCTCTGCTTCACTTCCATCAGCTTGAGAAATTACCTCACAGAATACTGATCAGGGTTTCAAAACGGCTAACTCTCTCCCTCAGCACAGTGGTTCCACTAGATTGGCTGCATCTGGTAGGAGACTTTTAGATTTCTCTTCATTCCCTCCTAGATGAGATTTTTTTCTTAGGATTTTAATTCCCCTGCTGGACAGATGCATGCATGTGGCTCCCTGATCTTGAGTGAGGACCAGAGCCCAGACAGGGTGCCAAGTGGGACTGAGCTACCTAGGCTCTGCTGTGTGACTGGATTGCTTGTCTCACTCTCTTCTAGGTGGCTTTGGCTGATGCCTAATCCCACAACTGCCCATTTTCTGAGAGAGACTGAAATAAGCTGTAATCATTGCCTGCTGATGCCAGCCTGGTCCTGGACACTCTGTGAATACCGTATCTTGCAATGTTGGGTTATTCCAGCCAAAGACATTTCAAGTGCCTGTAACTGATTTGTATATATTTATAAAAATCTAATTAGAAATTGGTCCAATGTTGCATGTGCTTCGCACTGGGTGCAGCCTGAACCCTGCAGCCTCTCCTGGGGACTTGGTGGAATGATGACAAGCAATGCCAGCGGCATTCCCTGACCTCCTTGCATCCAAGTGGGCTGTGCTGTCTTTACCAAGGTCACAGGGTGTTTCATTGCTGGTGGGGTTGAGGTTTGCTTTGGTTCGAAACAGTTAGTACCTTTGACATGCTATTGCATTTCCCAAGCCACCAATCTGTTTTGTGGATTTATGTGTCTGGCTTAATAATCATAGTAACAACAGTAATATCTTTTTCTCCATTTGGCTTGCAGGGAAACATACCTATCTTTCTATGTTTTCTTTTTTCTTTTTTCTTTGAAAAAATAAGAATAATCACATTTTACTACTATCCTAGTTAGGACAGACTTGTGCTTTCATCTTGAGTAAAAAGTTAAATATTTTAAAGTTACCTTCATGGTAAAGATTTAAGTTTCATTTCCACATGGATGATGAGGAACCTGGTCTTGTGGAATTGAATTGGCACAAAACGTTCCACTGTCTTTTTCTCCTCTGTTGTCTCTTCCCTCTATTATAAAATTAAAGCAGCTTCCTCACTCAGAAGGGCTGCAAAATTAAGTAAATATCTCTAGAGTAGAGTAACAATTAGCTATTCTGTTTTCTGGAAAGCAGATGACAGTATGGAAAGAAAGAATGATGATTTGGTCTAATAGTTGTGAAAGGATTTCATATTTTCTTTGCAGAGGGAGTGGTTTTTATTTTTTATTTTTGTATTTTGTTTCTATGCAGTTAACATTATCAGAGGAAAATGACAACTAGTAGATCAGTGCCATTACAAAAATGATGCCTGTAAAATGTGAATAAAAGCAATTCTGATTTGCTATTTATCAGGAAAACCCACAACATTTTCCTTTCCTACATTTTGATTAATTCCTTTACCCCTTTTTCCTTCTAATCCATCTTCATTTAAAAAAAAAAATTCACATTATCTTTTCTAGTCTTCACTTGTTACTTGTCTTCCTACTGCTTTTCTTAAGTTTTTTGCTTCAGTAGCTCATTGCCACTAATGACTTCTGCATTCTCGCAAGCAAAGGCAAAGTAGAAGGGCAAGTAAAATCTTGAACATGACTGTTAGCACTTCTTTCCTTTAACTCCAGGTCTGTATAGTCTGTTCTAAATTAGAATTATAGATTGGCCTAGAATAGTCACATTTTAATGCTATTTCTATCCCAGGCATTCTTGAATGGAAAACAACTGTGGGCTTTCACTGAAGATTGTTAAAATAATCATCTTAGTAACTTGTGTGTAGATATATATTTTTTCCTTTCAGTACATTTCAAGCACAGTAATCATACTTGTCTATCCAGTTGTTTGACGTGAGTTGCTTACGTGATGCATGGCTAACTTGTTAATTTAGTTTTCTCTTCAGAGACTTTGCAACTCTTAGGAGACAAGATTGAGAAAGCTGTTGGGCCTTTAGAAACACCAATATCATTAAGACCAATAGATTTTAAGTTAAGCTGCTACTGACATAATAAAATCTCAATGAGTGGCATTCTGTGAACAGATTTACAACTGGCAGAGTAAGGAGAAAGATAGATTGAAAAAGTCAGTTTCACTTATTTGTTCAATCCAGCATGTTGCTAATATTACCCTTGTTTTAATTCTAGGGAATGGCTGGAATCTGTAGCCAGGGGAGGAAGCACACTGTTAGGCTTGAGGAAAGAAAGTACCAAAAATGCCTGACACACACTTTAAAATCTAGCATTTAATCTGGTAGGTAATTTTCAAGGATCTTGTGGAAACCCAGAGTCAGTCAGGTGTATAAAGAAAGGCTGGGGCAGAGGGGAGGCCATGGACCTGGGTAAAGAGGTCGAGGACCTGAAGAGACTTCCACTGGGTCTCAGGAAGTGCTGTGGGAGCACTTACAGACAAGACCCAGTCCTCTGCAGTGTCTTGATGGGGGACCTCAGGATGGGAAGAGTGTCACAGACAGGGCCCATTTGCCATTGAGGAGTGACCCCTCATGGGAGCACTGGCTCATCCTCAGGCATCTTGGACTGGAGGTCCAATAAAAGGTCAGCAACTTACTATTACAGTGGTTGTTCCAGATCATATTGATCTCTTTTCCTTTTTCCTTTTGTCCTTCACTGTGTGACTTGAATCAGTTTTGATTCTATTTGTAAATTTTTCTCATTATTAGGAACCTGCCATTTCTGTTGCATTTTCTTTGGCAGTCTGTAGAGATTCAGCATCCTGGTTTATCAACCCTCCTGTAGGCACTGTGGGGTGACGAGGGCCAGTGGATTCATTTCACTTATCTTGCTGCATGATGGTCAGTAGCTGATCTGTTATGGCATTCACTCCCAAATTAATTTTCTGTATTTGAAATATATGCATATGTGCTTTATAGAATAAAACATCTGAAGTTATTTGCTATGTCTCTGTTTCCTCCTGTCTGATGGGTGTTTTTTAGAGAACATACATTATAAGTAATTGCAAGTTTTTTGCAAGCTTTTCTTTCAAAGTGTCACCTATCATCAGGATGAGGGATGAGCCGTGTTTCCCATTTAGCTGGCCTCATCAAGCAGATGGGTCTACTCCCTGAGAGCACGAAACCTCTTTTAGTGTATTGGACCAACAAGGCTTGGAGACCCGACCCAGGTCCTGCTCAGAATAAGTAAGTGACACAGACCAGTAGTGAGCATTTGAATAGGTATGGGAGTGTAAAGACACCCCTCACAGTTACATAAACCCTTCATGCATACCTGGCCTGAGTTACCAGAAGCAGACTCCTTGCTGGATCTGCCTTGCTCTGTTGCAGAGTTCCCCCATGTACTAGACTTCCTTTGCCAGGATACTGCGTCCTCTACAGTTATTTGTAGAGTGATTTATAAATGAAGGTCATGTTCACTAATATGAATTCTTCCCCGTTCCAGTGGGCAGAGGCTTTATGGACCTTACCTCCCCAGCAGGTGCCAGGGTCTTAGAGGTCAGTCTCCAGGCACTCTGATAGACAGGATACCTCCATGAACTCTTTGTTTCTACCTGCTTCACCTCTTTCTGCCTTCTCCCTAATGGGTTGAACACTATACTGGGAACACTTGGTGTCATTCACTGCTCTTTGTACTCAGATGTATGTAGTGTTTTATCTCCATCATAGTGCATAAGCCCTTGGAGAATAAGAGCTCATTTCTGTCTTATGCACAGTCTATGTAAAATCTGACATGTAACAAGTCCTCGAGTCAAGTCAGAGATAGTACTTTAAGACAGTTTTATTTTCCTGGTGGGCATACTGTGCTTGAAGTTCCTCAAACACACACACAAGCAATGAATACAGAAAAAGCAAAAGGAATGCACAGACCAGAGGCAAGCTGCGGAGTCCAGTCAAGCTCATTGTGAACTTATTTACCATCTCACAGAAACTTTCCTTGCCCTATCTATGAGAGCACTTTTTTTTTTAACCCCTGAAGACCCCAAATTCATACCATGCTAGTTTTTGATGGTTGGAGAACTAGAGTGGTTTGACCTTTGCAAAAATGGGTGGCAAATCAATTGTGCTAGGTCTAAGGGGAGAAAGGGAATTGAGTTTTGACTTTGATATTATCCTTGCTCACTCAGGAACAAATATTTCTGGGGTTCTTTGTAAGAGCTATCACTGTTATAGGAGCTAGGGGTACAGCAGCACACAGACAAAATGTTTGCCCTCTTGGCATTTCTAGTTGGAGAGAGAGTCCATAAACACAAATATATTTATAATCTATTGGCAAATAATGACAAGACAAAAAGGGTTACCAGGGTAGAGAATGGTGGCCATGATGTCTCAGTTGGGGTGATCACAGAAGGCATCTTGGAAGAGGTGTGATTCGAAGGCACACAAAAAGGGGAGTTCTGGCCAGGCATTCCATTCAGAGGGCAGGTGAAGAATGAGAGTCCTGTCAGGACTTCTATCCCCAACCAAGGACAAGATTCTTCCAGGCTGCTGCCAGAGTGGCCCCACATGGGTGGCCTACTGGAGGCTGCACAGGGAGATGGTACACCACCATTTGGTCCAGGAAGGGAGTTCTTGGCATCTATTTGCCCCACGTCCATGACCACATGACTGGTTCACATGCCTCATTGATTGAGAAGCTGGGTAATCCACCTCTCTTTGGCTCAGAGTTTCCCACTTGGGCACACGTGATGGGCACTGTGGTAGTCTGCTACCTGGAATGGGACCCTTCCTTTCCCCCTGTTCCAGGGTACCCATTCCAGCATCTTATCTTGCTGCTTTCCTGCTCTAGGACTATTCAGGGGACACTAGTGGTGGGGCAGCTGCAGGCCACCAATGAGGACACTGAAGGGCAGAATCAAGGTCAAACTTAGGGCATCAGGGACCCATTGGCCTTCTCTAGATCCTTGAGCACAACCTTATCAGTCCCACCTTCCTCTTTTTATAAATTTTGCTATCTTGAAAAGAGATAATATCATCTACTAATATGAAATTTAAAAAAATACAAGACTAACTGAAATAGAAAGAATAAAAAGAAAGCAACATAATAAACTCATGTGTATTTCAATAAGTAAAGGCCCAGACACAGCTACCCTGGAAATGGTGATGATGGGATTATATGCTTGTATCTGCAAGATGATTGCTGTGAATAGAACAGCTCTACAAGCAGTGTGACAGGTGAGTTGAATCAGCTACTCAGACTCCTGCGACAGGGCTGCTGGAGATATGATTTTTGTTAAGTTTCCTAACAAAACAGAGTATACGTTACTCAGTTTAGTTGATTTCCTAGATAATACAATGTATATGTAATTTCTGTGCAAAATAACGTTAGGTTCCTTGCTCAAATGATTAGATTTTCCACCTCTATGTGAATGTTAGATAAGACACTGAAAGCCATACGAAATGTGACAAGTCTTTGGCTGTTTGGCCTCTGCATCCAAGGAGTGTCCCCCGATTATTGTGATGACCAAAAACATTTTTCAGATTTCCAAAGTGTACTCTAGGGTGTCGCATCACTTTATTAAAAACCAGTGTTCCAGCATATTCACCCCATGCATTCTGTCCCAGACTGAGAAGTTCCTGATGCCTCAGCTTTTGGCTTCCAAGCAACCCTGGGCACTTGGGGCAACTGTCAACCCTCAGGCCCTATAGGCCAAGTCCACTAGCCTGTGATCTATGCTGCTTTCTCTCCCATTTTCCTCACAGTGGCTCACACCTTAAGATAATGCTGGTTCTGGAGAGGTATAGCCTTGCTCCTAGCACTATAGGAGGAAATGGGACTGGTCCAGGAGGACAATTCTTTGTTTGTCTTCTGTCCTAAAAATATCCGTTTGGCACTCATGGAGTCTATATTTCACCCAGGCAGGTGTTGGACAAGGAGACAAGTGGCGCACTTCCTATCCCCATCCCTCTTCCCGCACACATCCCCCTCCACTCCCTACCCTGATGCACAGAATGCCTTGGGAGCTAGAAAAGGAAACTAATCTTACCCCCAGTCATGTACCCTTCTGGCATACTCAGATACAAAAATGATAGCCTGTACCTCTAGGGTGTACGCAATTTACTCATAAAGTTGCTGGTACAACAGAAACACTCTGTGTATTGGACTGGGTGGGGGGTCTCCCATCCAGTCTTGCTAATTCACAGGGTGGAAGTGGTATAAGCCAGAAACAAGCCACAAATACACAGTGGAAAATGAGTTTGACTAGAAGTCCACAATATCTGAAAAATGTGGGCTATGCAATTTTTGGTGACAGTGATGTTCGAGATTTTGTCCTAGGTTGGACTCTGAAAAAATAAGAGATGTCAAAAACTTAAACAAAGCAAGCAAAGCAGATACTGGAGGTAGTCTGCCCAGAATCTGAAAGTATTGTCAACAAATGGATAAAACAACAAGCATATGTGTGGATGTGGGTGTTTTTTAGATGGCAACTCTTCAGAGTACATCTGTGTGTATGTTAAGCTCCAAATCTGTAAGCCTGCAACAAACATACCTATTTAAAACAAATGAGGGTGCTTTTCCCTCTGGCAACCAGTTCTAGCGCCAGCAATGACTAGTGACCAGGTTGTGGACAGGTAGTAGTATATGGGGAGGCAGGAGAAACTAAGTGGTTAGGATGTTGGATTTAGGATTAGGAGCCAGATAGTCTGGGTTTTAGTTCTGGCACTGCCACTTTTTTCTTGGGTAACCTTGGGCAAATTTTATTTATACCCTCTGCCTTCCACTTGGGTGTGGGGACACCTCTTGGGGGTCATTTGGTGGAGTTAGGACCAGAGCCAAGCCCACAAGTCCTATCTTTGGTCCTATTCATGGCCCCCCTACTTTGGTCACTGAAAAATTACAGGTTAATGCAACAAGTCCAACAGTGGTCTTCTCCATTGTACAGATCAAACTGCATGAAAGGTGACATTTCTCATGTCTTCTCTGATGGGAAATGTGGAAGGATAAGAGTTCTCGCCCATCTGTCATTATACATCCCCACTGATAAAGTAGGCACCTTGGGTTGGGGAAAAGGAGTAATGTCAGAGGCTGTAGGGAGTAGTCGTCTGGTTCTGTATTGCGTTCTTGTCCTGCAAGTTTATCCCCAAAACTGCATGACATCTGCCTGGAGACTGTGATAGAGAGTTTGGGACTCGCCAGCCCCATGGCAGAGTCTCCAGCTGGCACAGTGGCACGGTGCTGACTGACATGGGATCTCAACCCAAGAGTACCACATAGACCAGCAGGATTTTATCTCACACCTCTAGTGGTAATGAGTTTTAATGACCACAATGGATGTAAATTTGCTTAGAATATTATATACAGGTACTAGTATATTACTCTATTATGTACCTAATTTACCTAAAAATAGAAATACTAAATACAGGCATTTAAAGTGCCTTGGCAGTTGTGATGACATCATGATTATTAGCTAATATCTCAAGCCACATAAAGAATTAGAGTGAGGTTCATTGCTGAGAATTTGTCAATTTACATTTCAAATCATAGTCTTGTTAATTTTGCATTATTTTCTGGATGACTTCTTACTAGATCTGATTAAAGTATTATTGTATTTACTTCCTAATGAAACTTACGAAGACCTCCTAGTAGTAGGAGGAGAAAGAGTTGGCTCCGCCATTATCTTGTCGTTTGCTTGTACTTGAGTATTGTTTTCAATTGGTGATTTATTTGAAGGAGTCTTTTTAATCCATTTGTCCATGTTGTGGGGGTTAGTTTAAAACTTCCCTTAATAGTGTTCCCTTAATAGTGTTCATACAGAGTGTAGCACCTCTTTGCTTAGCTGAAAGTAGATGACAGCATGAGGATATTTCCCTCAACACAACTGCGTAAGGAATGTCCACTCCTGCAGGAATATGTACTCCACATGTGATACATGACCATCCAATTGACCATCTAAGGGTGGGTGATGTCAACTTGTGTACTCAATCTGAGTGGAGGCTAATTTCATTCTAATTTTTATATACAAGTGTCTACACTCTTGTGATTGATGGGTGCCATCCTATCCTCTGGGTTCTTTGTATCCCATTCTGGAGATTACTCCCTAGACTGTGTTGGGACCTCTCAGTAGGCAAACCTAAAAAATTCTAAGCCTTTCCTCACCAGCAGAGGGAGATCTGTGTTTGAATAGAGAGCTTTATTTAAAGAAGACTGACTCACAAGCACTGGGGCTGAAGCTGGGAGGTTAGAGTCCTGATCTCAGCTGTGTCACAAGTTGTTTCCAGGGCTAAGAGGTTCAGTCATATCTGGGTATTTCTGGCAAAGTGTTAGGCAACTATAAAACAGTACAAAATTGCCCAAACCAATCACTCCAGGGTTTGGAAGTTGATCAAAAGCAAATACATAAACAAAAAACATTGAGAAGCATTTATTTATGGAAAAACTGCATATCTTTAGGAAAGAACAGTGGGAGTTTTGCCTGGGCTGCTTTCATTTCCTCCTCTCCCCACAACTTGTAGTGCTACCAGGGTGAGGGTGTCATGGAAAACTACCAGCTTAATTGTTGGACTTGATCTGGAGGGGAGGGCAAAAAACCCATGCTCAATGGCATTGTAAATAAAAACAAATTCTGTAGGAGATGAAAGGAGACAGTCCACAGCTCTGCTAGCCTGAGGTTGCTATCCCACTTGGGAAAGATGGCAGAACAGTGGACTGAACAGAAATTTACTAGGGAAATCCTGGAAAAGAGAGAACCATAGAGGACTGATAAAGCTTTCCACACATCCCTAGATGAATGGAAGGCTGCATGCAAAATATAACAACAACAAAAAGGAATTTCAATGAAAACAATGAAACAAAATGGAAATTCTGGAATTGAAAACTACAGTAACTTGAATGAAATATTTAATAGATGGTCTTATCAGTAGATTTGAGATGGTAGAAGGAAGAATAAGTGAACTTAAACATAGATCATAACAATTACTCAACCTTGAAGATTAGAGAGAAAAATAATTGAAGAAAAATGAACAGAGCCTTAGGACCTATGTGCAATATCCAGCATACTAATATAGAGAAATGGTAGTCACAGAAGAGAGAAAGATATGGAAAATATTTGAAGAAATAGTGGCTGAAAACTTTCAAATTTGATAAATTTGATAAACAGCATTAATCCACACATCCAAGAATCTCAATGAATCCAAAATAGGATAAATTCAAAGAGATTCTCACCTACACACATCATAGTTAACCTTAATTGACAAGAGAAAATCTTAAAAGTAGAAAGAGTAAAAATGACGCAGGGAAAGAACAATGCAATTAACGTTTCCTCTGAAGCAATGTGGGATAGGACAGGGGTGGCATATTCAAAGTGCCAAACAGCACCAACAGTAACAACCCCACCACTAAAAATCCTATATACAGAAAGATCATCCTCCAAAAGTTAATTTAAAATACATTCTCAGGTAAACAAGGCCTGAGAGAATTTATCACTAGCAGATTTGCTTTATAAGAAATACAAAAAAGTTCTTCAGCGGGAAAGAAAATGACAACAAATGGTAACTCAAATCAACATCGGACTAATAAAGAGCACTAGAAATAATAAATATATGGGTAAATATGAAAGACTATAAATGTTTTTTCTTAATTTCTTTAAATGACAGGATTATTTAAATCAATAGTTATAACAGTATATTTGGGGGGTTTATAATATATGGTTGTGATACATATGATAATAATAGATCAAAGAAGGGGAGAACAGAACTATTTGCAAGCAAGGCTGCTGTATTTTACCAGAATGAAGTCAGCATTAACCTGAAGTAGAGTGTGATAAAATGTATGTGGCAATCCCTAAGTTTGAAAATAACTTAAAAACATCATTCAAAAATCAAGAGAGAAGTTGAATGGTACACTAAAAATAATTTTTAACACAAAAGAAGGCAGTAAAGGAGGAACAGAGGGACATACATACATTTATATACACACATAGTATAATGGCATATGTAAATAAGTTAGGTGTGAATGGATTAAACGCAATTGAAAGGCGGAGAATGTCAGACTGATATAAAAACAAGATCCAACCATCGTAGGCTGATTTAGGCCAATTAGAGGGAAAAAAAAAAAGAATGGGAAAAGATATATCAGACAAATAGTAACCATACAAGAGCCGCAATGGTTAGAATAGTGTCAGACAAAAATAGACTTTAAAACAAAAAATATTACCAGAAACAAAGAGGGACATTTTAAAATAAATTAAAATATTAATGCATTAGGAATATAAAAAAAATATATACATGTATACACAGCTAACAACAGAATTCTAAAATACAGGAAACAAAAACTGACAATTATAAGGAGAAATAGACAATTCAACAATTATAATTGGAAATTTCCATACCACACTCAAAAATTGAGGAATAACTAGACATAAAATCAACAAGGATGTAGAAAAGTTGAATAACACTATCAACCAACTGAACCTGATGTTTAGTTAATTAATTCCACCCAATAACAGCGGATTACACACGTTTTTAAGCACACTTGGAACACTGTCACAATGTTAGGCTCTGAGACTGAAATCATTCAAAGTATGTTTATGACCAACTGGAATCAAATACAGAAATAAATTCATCAAATCCCCACATATTTGGAAGGTAAACAATACCCTTTTAAATAATGCATGAATCAAAGAAGAAACAACAAAAATTATAATGGAATGAAAATGAAAATAAAACGTCAAAATTTATGGAATATGGCTAAAGGAGTGTTTAGAGGGTGTTTAGAGTTTGCTAAGGTATGTGGGGTAACATTTAAAGATGATGGAATAAAATTCGATTGTGATCCAATTTAATATTTATAGGGATGGTTGCACACCCCTATAAATTTACTAAAAATATAATTAAATTGACAATGGATGAATTTTATGTGTATAAATTATATTAAATAAGCAGTTTATTGAAGATTGATGGAGGAGAGAGTAATTCACTTCAAAGACCTCACAGGGAGACCAACTTGTCCTGGTTTGCTAAGGACTTTTCTGGTTTCAAAACTAAAAGTCCTGCATCCTAGGACCCCTTCCTCCATTTCACCCTATGTGGTCACCCTATGTGCGGGGGATTTTTGGAGTGATGACACTGTTCTGTATGATACCATGCAGTGTATATACATGACTCCATTGTCAAAACCCAGACATAGTGAGCTGTATGCAAATTTTAAAAATTAACTAATATGTCATGGGATCACAGAATGAAATGCAGACTATGACAAATTAACTGTACAATCATGAAGCATTTAATAATGGGGGTATATTCTGAGAAAGGTGATTTTGTCATTATGCAAACATCCTAATGGTACAGCCTACTATACACCTAGGCTATATGGTGTATATAACTGTACAGGGCACTACCATGAATGGAGCTTGCTTTCATGGTAGTTGCTCTGAGTGTCCGTGAGTGAGTGGTGATTGAATGTAAAGCCCTAGGACATTACTGTACACTACCATAGACTTTATAAACACTGCACACTTAGGCTGCACTAAAATGATAAAAAATATTTTTCTTTCTTTAATAATAAATAGCTTACTGTAAGCTTTTTAACCTTAAAAACTTTAAATTTTAAAAACTTTTCAACGCTTGTAATAACACTTAGCTTAAAACACACATTGTACAGCTGTACAAAATTTTTTCTTTATATTTTTATATAAACTTTTTTCTATTTGTAAAATTAAAATTTGTTTTTGCTTTTTATAATTTTTTTGTTGAAAACTAAGACACATACACACAAATAGCCTAAGCCTATACAGGGTCAGGATCATCAATATCATCTTCCACTTCTACATCTCGTTGTACTGGAAGGTCAATAACACACACAGAGCTGTCATCTCCTATGATAACAATGCCTTCTGGAATATCTCTCAAAGAACCTGCCTGAGGAAGTGTCACTCCTTTCAGAATTATATCCCTGGTGGTTTGCTTGCTCACTTCTTTTTTTCATCATATATTTGTGAGCAGAGAGTGCACTGTGAACATTCCTCTCTTGATGAAACCTCTCGGTGTTGGAGTCCATGTTTTTAAACTTTTAAAGGAGCTCACTGAGGTCTGTAAAAGTTTCTGCTTCACTTGGGGGTTCTTTTTCTTCTGCAGTTTCCTTTTCTCTTGCCCCTTCTTCAGCTGTGAATTCCTGTTCCAGTTCCAAGAATTCCTCAATAGTCAATTCCTTATGAACCACTCCTAGGAGCTCTTCAGTGTCATCCTCATCTACCTACACCCAGGTTAAAGTTGTTTGCCACCTCAACCATGGCCTTGTTGATTTCTGCAACCTTCTCATCTTTGGCAAATCCTTCAAAGTCATGGAGAACTTCCTGCATTAGTGTGGTCTCAGTGTCTTTCTCAGTTGCAGCAATAGCCTGGGCATAGGCCCTCCTCGGGTAGGAGACCTTAAAAATTCTTATAACTCTGTGACCCATTGGTTGGACCAAAGGGGTGGTGTTTGAAGAGAGAAACACCACTTTGATATTGGGATGAAGATTACCAAAAAAAGAAGGTTGCCCAAGAGCGTTATTATTATCAACAATAAGCAAAAGCTTAAAAGATGTGTTACTCTACAAACAGAACCTCTTCATTTCACTGGCATGGCAATTCAGGAGGGCTTCTTGGAAGAGGATCTTGGTTATCCATGACTTCTCATTGCTCCTATAGTATGCTGGCAGTGTATGCTTACTGATATGCTTGAAGGCCTGGGCTTTTCACTGTGCCAGATCACAAAGGGTTATAATTTGTATTCTGCAACATTGCTCTTAAGCAAGACTGTAATTCTGTCCTTAAAAGCCTTGAAACCTGGCATCAACTTGGCCTCTTTATGGATGAAAGACCTTTTAGGCATCCATTTCCACAATAGGGAGGTTTCATCCCTGTTGAAAATTTTCTTTGGCAAGTAATTTTCCTTCACAATCAATCAGTTTATTTAGAATTTCCAAAAATGCTTCAGCTGCCTTCACATCAGCACTTGCACTCACCACTCACTCTCACACTATATAATGAAGAATGACTCTTGAATCATTTAAACCACCCAGAGCTAGCAGTAAATTCAACACTATAGTTGGCTCCAGCCTTTTCTTTCAATATCACAAACAAACTTTTTGCTTTGGCCATGATCATCATGGTGCTGAGAGGGATATGCTATGTCTGGTCTTCAGGTCATTAGAAGTTTCTTCATGTCTGATATAGGCCTTTCTCAAATTTTGGTTAGTCTCATTGCCTTAAATGAAGCAGATCCTTTAGCAGCTCCCATCAGTTTGTTCTTGCTCTTCAAGATCATAGCCATATCGGAACAGGACGTGCTTGACTGGTGAACATAACTAATACTGATTTTTCACTTTCACAGTCCTTAATCACTTTTAATTTACCTTTCAGGGAAATCATTCAAGGTGATCTCTTACTGGCAAGATTAGAAGTGGATTTTATATGCTTAGCGGCCATGATGAGCAAAACAATACGAGATTAAATCAAACACAAGAGAAAATGATGCAATTAAGAGACACAGTAAACATGAGATGTATGCAGCTGCTACCAGCCTAACCTGGTATGCTAATTTATAGCAAACATTTTTTTTTTAAGTAAAAGGAGTACACTCTGAAATAATGATAAAAAGTAGTAAATACATAAACCAGTAGCATAGTAATTTATTATCATTATAAAATATTATGTACTATACATAATTGTATGTGTTATGCTTTTATGTGACTGGCAGTGCAGTAGGTTTGTTCACATCAGAATCACCACAAACACATAAGTAATGCATTGTACTGCAGAGTGATGATGGCTACAATGTCACTGGATGATAAAAAATTTTCAGCTTCATTATAACCTTAGGGTCACCTTCATATATGGGGGCCTTCATTGACTGAAACATTGTGATGTGGCACATAAATATGACATAACCTCAGTGAAGTGGGTGGGGAGAAAAGGAACTGATCTAAATAAATCCAGAAAATGTTTTGACTGGATACCCCTACTTGGTAAATTTGTTTCTCATAAAGTATAGGCTGGCAATTTGGAAACAACTTTATATGTGTACTAGGATTGAACAAATAAGTAAATGGATTGTAGATAATAAAAACCAGGTTACAAATAAACAAGGGGAAAGGCTAAAATATAAAATAACCTTGTGTTGAATTACAGTAGGAGCTATCAGTATGAACTCATGTTTATTTAAACAAATAATTAGATAGGTCCAGAAAGAATTATAGGCATGTGTATACACATGGGTTAGTATACATACATATATTTCTAAAGCTTGTCCACTCAGAGGACCTTGAAGCAGAGACACTCTAGTAGCAACAAGCCACCTAGAGCCCAGATCTTGGTTTCTAAATAACTTTCTCCAATGAAAGACCAGGGCTCCTTGGAAAAGTGGTTAATTATAGAACTGGAATATCAGATAAGCATGAAGCATCCTGTACCAGAAACTAAAAAATGCTTAAAAAGGAGAAGAAAAAAGAGAAAAGGGAGGGAGAGGGATGAAAAAGTAAACAAAGAAATTGAAACGAGGGGGAAATGTCAAAAAACACAGGAAGAGCTTCTAATAACCCAAAACAGACTGATAGAAATAAATAATGATGGTATTGTATTATAACCCATGAGTCCTTACTGATATAAAGAAATGATAGAAATGATGACTAAATGGGAGCAAATTTACCATATAGAATTTCAACTAATGTGTGTAGATGGTCCCTGCCCCTTCCGGGAAGTGGATTTTAATTCTTTTCCCCTTTGAGTGTGGTCTGGGCTGAGTGATCCACTTCCAAAGAATAGAGCCTATTAAGGGAAAAATAATAACTTTACAGGGGACAAACATGACAGGTGTAATTTTAATCAAGTGATTAGGTTAATATCATTAATGTCATGTTGATATTGTGTGCCCCTAATGTGATGTATTGATATGAATGCTTTGCCTTGTGGCATTCTTCCCCCAAATCCATAATTCCATTCTAATCATGAGAAAACATCAGAAAAACCCAAACTGAAAGACGTTCTATAAAATATTTGGCCAGTATTATTCAGAAGTATCAAGGTCTAAAAATATAGAAAGACTGAGGAACTGTCACAACTGAAAGAGACTAAGGGAACATGATAATTAAATGTCATATGTACCGTGGGTTGGGCCCTGGAACAAACTGGTGAAATTTAAATAAATTCTGTGGTTTAGTTAATGGTATTATATTAATGATAACTTCTTGCTTTTGACAAAAGTGGCATAGTTATGTTAGATATTATATTAGGGGAAGCTGGGTTAGGGTACATGAGGACTCTCTACTATCTTTGCAACTTTTCTGTAAAGCTAAAATTATTCCAGAACAACAATAACAAAAACGTTTAAAGAGTGAAAAAGATATCTTTGTAATTATATAGAGAAACTCCAAGACATAAGTGAAAAAAGCAAGGAGTAGAATGATAAGTAAAGTTTACTGGCTGGCTCTAAACATTGAGACCAATCCTGGAAAGACACCCCTAAATTGGTAAGAGAGTTCATTGCCTCAAGGAGGGTGAGTGAGTGGGTTGGGGACAGGAGTGGGAGGGAGACTTTTGCTCTGGAACTTTCTCATCTTTTGAATTTTATACCATGTGCAAAAAAAAGTAAATTAAAAAGTGGGTAAGAGAAAAAATGCCTTTTGTCAAAGGTACCTATAAAAATCCCTTAATACAGGATTATGGAAAAATTATTTTTAAAACTGGGTTGGAAGAAGAAGCTGGCTTGAACTTATGAGCCACGATGTTCACACTCACGCTGCTGAGAAGGGGCCTTCTGAGAAACCTGCGAGCCTGAGGCAAGCAGGGCACGCACAGTGCACCTTTACCTCCACAAACACCACAAGGCACGGGTCTCAACTCTCTTTCACTGCCCTTTTTCCTCATTGGCTTTTTCTTCCTGAACAGGTTTGGTTGAATTCACTTAATTTGCCATTCTTTTAGTCAGCACTTTCTGTACTCTGCTTCTTTTCTTTAGAACACTCACATTGGATAACACTGACATTGCATTATCTATTTACTTGTTCTGGCTATACAATATATTGCTGCATAATAAATCATCCCAAACCTTAACGAGACAACCCCGTTTTGTTATGCTTATGGATTCTGTGGGTCATGCATTTGGACAAGGCACAATAAGAGTGAATTGTTTCTGCCTCACCCTGTCTGGGTCTCAATCAGGGGTAACTCCAATGGCTGGGGGCTAGAATCATGTGTCTAGTATCTGCTCAGAATGATTGAAAGATGATGCTCACTTGGAACTGTGAATGGAGCATCAGCAGATGGCTCTTCCACTTGGTTTGAGCTTCTCAGAGCACTTCCAGGCATGTCCTGGAGATGAGTACCTGAAGAGTATGTGTTCCAAGAGAGCATGACCTTTTATAACCTAGTCTTGGGGGTCACTTCTGCTATCTGTTTTGGCTGAAGCAGTCACATGCCAGCTCAGGTTCAAGGGGGTGGATGGGCATTGACTGCACCTCTCCCTGGGGAGGGGGAGTGTCAAAGAATGTGGTTCCATGTTTTAAAAGTGCTAAACTTGTTTATATTCGGTCTCCTTTCCATGAAGGCAGGACTTTCTCAGTTTTATTTCTCACTGTCCTTTTTAGGCACACAAGTAAATGCTTGCTGTTTAATGACCATGTTAAAAAGTGTTATTTTCCCTTCTTTGAAAAGTTTTTATTAAGAAAACTTCTCAAATATCTCTGTGGAGACGACTGGATGACCCACCTACCTCACTTGTTCTGAAAACACATGTTGAAATCAGAGTCTCTCTTTCCACAGCTCCCAGGAAGTCTATACCTTAGTAATGTTTAACTAAAGCAAAAAGGCCCTTAACCACCTCCCTTTAATCATGAAATTTGTAACAATGAGTTTATACGCTAACTGCCAATGTAACAATTTAACAATGAGTTTATACGCTAACTGCCAACTTTAGCTTGTGTTGCCCTGCCTGCTTGCACGGCATGAGAAACAATCAATTGTATATAAGCTGGACATGATTCTTGTTCGGGACTGCTCCTAGCAAGGACACCCGCCGGCTATTAAACAGTCTCTGAGAGCATACTGGTTTTGGTCTATTCAATATTGGCCACAACAGGGGACACTTTATTATGTGCTTCTATGGTCAGCATTCTCCTCAGTACTAGATACTGCACACATCAGATTAGGAGACCTGCCCATCTATTTCATCCTAGAGTTACCCTTGCTGAATGAGCTGTCTCCCCTCTAACATTGCTCCTGCTTCTAGACGTTTATGAGGGCATTCCAGGCCATGAAAGTTCACAAAAAGCAATGAGAAAGAGGGAGCCCACAGGTTCTAAAGAGAGAAGACAAGTAGTGGGGTTAGTGCAGATGGGGCAGAAGTCATGGAGGTAAGGAAGGGTGAGAAGGACATTGGGAATGCTTGTCATTCTTTTGGTTCCAGCATTTGAATTTTCTTTCTCTAAGGTGACCCCTTTACCTTATAAGGTTGACTAATCTCTGGGTATAGATGCTGAAAATACCAGATACTGGCTTTCTATAGCTCACTTGGACCCTGATGAAGGCTGCCATGGACTGAATCGTGTTTCCCAAAAATTCATATGTTGAAACCACGACTATATTTTGAAATAGAGGCTATAAGAAAGTCATTAAGGTTAAATGAGGTCATAAGGATGGGGCACTGATCTAATAGGATTAGTGTCATTATAAGAAAAGACACCTGAGAGCTCTCTTACTCTCTAGACAAACCCCTGCCCTTACAGTGTGTACAAAGATGAGGTTATGTGAGGACAGAACAAGATGGTAGCTACCTACAAGCCAGAAAAAAAGGCCTCAATAAAAATTGATAATGATGGCACCTTGAACTTGGACTTCTACCTCCTATGGGGAAAATAAATGTCTGTTATCAAAGTTACTTACTCTATGGTATTTTGTTATGGCAGGGGCACATAACCCAAGCTCCATCAATTAGGTAGACCCATGCCTATTCCACCAATCAGAGCATGTGATAAAGAGCTGGGTTTGGCAAATTCCTTTTGGTGAAGGGGCAGCCATGTTGACTAATATGCCCAGCCCCAGTGGCAGCTTTCAGAGTCCAGTGTGGTGGTGTCAGCAGTATTAGTGATCTTGTATGTCTCCAAAGCTGTGTCCTCACCAAACTAATTCTTTGGGGGATGTTCTGGATAGCCTATAAGCCTGATTATGTGATCCTTTCAGAGAGTCTGTGAGCCAATGAATAATAGCCCTTTTAAAACAAAGCAAGCCATTTACTGTAGTATAGCTATCACAAGCATATAGCTTGCCGGAGTTTTACAAAATAACTATACCACATAATGAATGAGCATTCAGATCAAGGAACGGAACATTAACGCCATTCCCTGAGAATATTTTTTCCTTCCTCTGTCCAGTCGCTACCATCCTCCTGAGGGTAACCACAGTCCTGACCTCCAATAAGATAGTCTAGTGGATCACAAAGAGTATGTTCTTTTGTAGCTGGCTTTTATTGCTCAACATTATTTTTTGTGAAGTTTATAGATATTGTTGCATGAAGCAGTAGATCATTTTTTTTGTTGTTGCTGCATATTATTCCTTTGTATGAATCTACTACAATTTATCTGTTGCTGGGCATTTAGAAGTTTTCCATTTAAGGTCTATTACAAATAATAATGCTATGAATATTACTCTGCATTACTATCTTTGTTGAAAATATGTAAGCATATCTGTTATACCTTGAAGTGCAGTTGTTGGGTATGTACATGTTCACCTTTGGTAGATAATGCCAAATAGTTTTCTAAGGTAGATTTACCAATTTATACTCCCACCAGAAACATAGTAGAATTCCTTTTGCTCCACATCCTCTCCAGCATTTGTAATTATTTGCATTTTTGTATTTTAGCCACGATTGTGGTTGTATTTATTGGCCATTTGAATATTCCTTTTTTTAACAGTCTGTTTAAATATTTTGCCCATTTAAAATTTGTATTGTCAGTATTTCTCTCATTGATTTTTTTATGTATTTGAGATACAAGTCATTTGTCTTGTTCTCCAACTTTGTAACTTGACTTTTCACCCTCTTAATGGTGTAGTTTGATAAGCAGAAATTTATAATATTAATGTAGTTTAATATATCAATTGTTACTTTTATGGTTGCAGTTTTTGAGTCCTGTGTAAGGAATCCTTTTCTAACCCAAACTCAAGGTTTCTTTCTTGAAACTTTATTGTTTTACCTTTTACATTTAGGTACACAATCCATCTGAAATTGATCTAGGGCAGGGGCCCCCAACTCTGGGGCCATGAACCAATAATGGTTTGTGGTTTTGTGGAACCTGGCTGCACAGCAGGAGGTGAGTGGTGGGCGAGTGTGTGAAGCTTCATCTGTATTTACAGTTGCTCCCCAGCGCAAGTATCTCCACCTCAGTTCCACCTCAGGTCATCAAGCATTAGGTTCTCATAGGAGCACTGGTCACTGGTGCCAAAAAGTTTGGGGACCACTGATTTGGGTATGAGATAGTAGGCAAATATTTTTCTTATTAGGACAGTTAATGACCCAAGACCACTTATAAAAAAGACAATCTTTCCCCACTAAGCTGCAGGTCACCTTTGCCATAAATTCTCTATTTTGTTTCACTGATCCTTTGTCTATCTGTATGCTCATATTGCACTTAATATTTTTTCAATTTTTTATTATGTTAAAATACAACATAAAATTCACTATCTTAATCATTTTAAGTGTACAGTTCAGTGATATAAGTACATTCATATTATTGTGTACTCATAACTACCATTCATCTCCAGAACTCTCCATCTTTCTAAACTAAAACTCTATACTCAATAATTCTATACCCATCAACCAGTAACTCCCCATTTCCCACTCTCTTCAGCCGCTGGCAACCACCGTTCTACTCTCAAGCTCTGTGACTTTGACTACTCCAAGTGCTGCATATAAGTGGCTTCATAACACTATTTGTCTTTTTGTGACTGGCTTATTTCACTTTGCATAATGTACTCAAGTTTCATCCATGTTGTAGTATATGTCAGAATTTCCTTCCTTTTTAGGATATTAATATTACATTGTACCACATTTTGCTTATCCATTAATTCATCAATAGACACTTGGGTTGCTTTCATGTTTTAGCTTTATGAATAATGCTGTTATGAACATGGATGTACAAACATCTCTTTGAGATCTTGTTTTCAGTTCATTTGAGAGTATACCCAAAAGAGGAATTTTTGGATCATATGGTAGTTTCATTTTTAATTTCTTGAGGAAATACCATACCATTTTCCATGATAGTTGTACTATTTTACATTCTCACCAACAGTGTGCAAGGGTTCCAATTTCTCCATGTCTTTGCCAACATTTGTTATCTTCTTTTTTAAAATAATAGTTATCTTAATGGGTGTGAAGTTCATTGTTAGTGTATAGAAATACAACTGCTTTTGTATCTAGCTACTTTGATGAATTTGTTAGCACTGCCAGTTGTTTTCTTTTTTTAATAGAATCTTTAGGGTTTTCTACATATGAGATTATTTCATCTGCAAACGGAGATAATTTTACTTCTTTCAATTAGGATGCTATTTATGTATTTATTTGCTTGCTTGCTTAATTGCCTTGGCTAGGACTTCTATATTATGCTCAATAGAAGAGATGAAAATGGGCAACCTTGTCTTGTTCCTGATCTTAGAGAAAAAGTGTTCACTCTTTTATGCTAAGCACAATGTTTGCTGTGGGTTTTTCATATATAGATTTTTTTATGTTGAGATACTTTTCTTCTATTCCTAGTTTGTTGAGTATTTTTATAATGAAAGGGCATTAAATTTTGTCAAATGCATTTTCTGCATCAATTGAGATAATCATGTGATTTTTTTTCCCTCCTTCATTCTGTTAATGTGGTATAATTTTTTTTTTTTTATGCTGAACCATCTTTGTATTCCAGTAATATGTCCCATTTGGTCACAGTGTAGAATCCTTTTAAAATGCTACTGAATTCAGGTTGCTAGTGTTTTGTTGAGGATTTCTGCACTGATGTTCATGAGGAATACTGGTTTGTAGTTTTCTTTTTTTGTAGTGTCTGGGGCTTTAGTATCAGGGTTATGCTGGCATTCATAGAGTGAGCTAGGGAAGATTCTGCCCTCTTTGATTTTTGGAGAAGTTTGAAAAAGATTGTTATTAGTTCTTCTGTATATGTTTATAGAATTCACCAGTAAAGCCATCAGATTTAGGGCTTTTCTTTGCTGGGAGATTTTTGATTACTGATTCAATCTAGATACTAGTGATAGGTCTATTTAGATTTTCTATTTCTTCATGTTTTAGTCTAGGTAAATTTTGTGTGACTAGAAATTTGCTCATTTTTGTCTAGGTTATTCACTTTTTTGGCATTAAATTGCTCCTTTTTTCCTTTAGTATTTGTATTAATGTCGCACTTTCTTTTCTGGTTTTAGTAATTTAATTTGTGTCTTCATTTTTGTAGCTTTATAATAAATCTTTATGTCATCCCAGTTTGCTCTTCATTATTATGGTCCTGGCTATTCGTAGGCCTTTGCTTTTCTGTATAAATTTTAGAATTGATTTCACTATTTACACCGAAATTCTGCTGGGATTTTGATTGGAATGACATTAAATAAATTAAAATTTGAAGAGAATTGACATCTATATAAGACTTCCATCTGCTCCCCCCACTCTGGTTCTTAGAAACAATTTATCTGCTTTCTGTCACTGTAGTTTTTGCCTCTTTTTAGGCTTTCATGCAAATGGTATGTAGTCATTATAGTATGTAGTCATTTATGTCTAGATAATTTTAGCTGGTATAATGCTTTTGAGATTCATTCATGTTCTTGCATGTGAGTTATTCTTTGTTAACAGTGAGTAATATTCCATTGTACAGATATAATATAATATGCTTATTTATTTGCCAGTTGAGGGGCCCTTGAGTCATTTCTCAGTTTTTTTATTGTGAATAAAGCTTCTCTGAAAGCTTTATTTATGATAACATATTAAATATATATATAATTAGATATATAAAATTGTATATTTTATAAAATTGATATATAAACATATATAAATTAAGGTATATAAAATATATAAATTAAACATAATACATACAATATCAAAATATATCATATAAATCTATAATAATATTGTTATTATTATATAATAACAACACATGTGTTTGTCTTTGTGTGAATACGTTTTCATTTCTCATGAATAAACACCCATATATGAAACCGAAAAACTGTTTCCCAAGTGGCTGTACCTTTTGCATTTCTACCAGCAATTTATGAGTGTTCCAGGTGCTTTATTCTTTTTCAGTACTATGTAGTATAGGTGTTTTTTAATTTTAGTCATTCTAGAGTTTGTGTAGTAGTATCTAACTGTGGTATTAACTTGCATTTTTACAAATGCTAAAACTTTTTATTTTGAAATAGTTTTAGATTTAGAAGAGTTGTAAAGATAATACAGAGAGTTCCTATATACCCCCTCACAATTTTCTTTAGTGTT
Organism: Macroglossus sobrinus; assembly: GCA_004027375.1. Classification (NCBI taxonomy): domain Eukaryota; kingdom Metazoa; phylum Chordata; class Mammalia; order Chiroptera; family Pteropodidae; genus Macroglossus; species Macroglossus sobrinus. The sequence goes on from PVKZ01002500.1 coordinate 70,433, forward strand.
AACATCTTACATAGCCATAGTACATTTGTCAAAACTAAGAAATTTACATTGTTCCAATACTCTTAACTAAAACACAGACTTTATTCATATTCCACCTGTTTGGCAACTAATATTCTTTTTCTGTTCCAGGACCCAACCTAGAATATGCCATAACATTTAATCATTATGTCTCCTTAGTCCCTTCTAATCTGTGATGGTTTTTTAGTCTTTCCATGTTTTTTATGACCTTGACACTTTTAAAGAGTATTTGGTCAGGTATGTTTGTAAAATGTTATCACTTTGGGTTCATGTGATGTTTTCTCATAATTAGAGGGAGTATGTGGATTATTGAAAGAACACTACAAGATTGTAAACTGTTGTAAATTGCTCTTCTCATCACATGATATCAGAAGGTACATAATATCAGCATGACTTGATCCCTTGGTTTAAGTTGTGTCTGCCAGATTTCTTCCCTCTAAAGTTACTATTTTTCCCATACTGTATTAATTAGGAGTGAGTCACTAAGTCTAGCCCCTAATCCAGGGTAGGAGATTTATGTTCCACCTCATAATGTGGTGTATCAAAGAATATGAGGACATATGTTAAAATCATTATAGTAATTAATAAATATTATGATTGAGGTATTTGAGAGTAGAAAAATATCCTGTTTCCCCTAAAAGTTTTGCCAATTAATTTTAGCTTACAGCAATTTTTAAGACAGTGTTCTAGTGGTGGTTTTTTATTTTCCTCATTCCTTCTACAGTTACTATTTAGAATTCTTCTGGTGGAAATTTTTCCATTCTCTCCTCTTATATATTTATCCAAATATTTATTCCTATCAATATGAATTCATGGATACCTATATTTATTTTTTGAATTATACCCCAACACCATTGTTACTTATTTTACTTTTAAATTGTTCTAGCTTTGGCCATTGGGAACACTTGGATTAGTCCCTGCGTCCTTTTAACATGCTTCCATTTTTTTTTTTTAATTTACTTTCTGGCATTATAAGATGCTCCAGATTTTATTTTTATTAGAGTTTATATAATATACTATATCTTATTTTGTTCTTTTATTTTTAATCCATTTTGTCTTTGTATTTTAAGTGGGCATGTAGTTGGTTCTTGTTTTAAAAAAATCCAACATGAAAATCTGTTAATTGCCATTTTCTATTGTCTCAACTATTCCTGTTTGCAAATCATGTTAGTAAATAAGAAAAAAATTCCCAAACAGATCCACAGGGGCATATTAATAAATGCTTGGAGTCAAATGGTTCCACAAAGTGGAACAAAACACACAAATTTCCTTGTCCCAGAGTCCCAATGCCCAGCAGCTTTATATGGTTCAGAGATGTTCAAGAAGTAAGAAACTATTTCTCAATTTCAAACATGTCTGTGCAAAAGGGAGACAAAGACTCCTCCTTTGTCTCCTCTTCCTCCTTTGTGTCTTCTTCTTCCTCCTTCTTACTTATTTAACAAATCCACTTAAAATATCATCCTGCTCTACGTGTGTGTGTGTGTGTTTGACATAAATTTACCCTCTTAACAATTTTTAGGTGTATAGAACAGTATTGTTAACCATTTGCACATTGTTTTATAATAGATCTCTAGATATTTTTTCCTCCTGCCTAACTGAAACTCTATATCCATTGAACAATTTCTAGTTTCTGCGTCCTCCAGTCCCTGGCAACTACCATTCTATTTTCTGTTTGTATGAATTTGATGACCGTAGATACCTAAGATAGATGGAATCATGCAGTATTTTTCTTTTTGTGATTGGTTTATTTTATTTACCACAATATCCTTAAGATTCATCCATGTTATAGGGTATGACAGGATTTCCACTTTTTTGAATCATCGTTTTCATCATCGTCCTCCTCCTTCTCCTCCTCCTCCTCATCATCACCATCATCCATTCATCATGGACATGATCCTGGCAGGGAAGTGAGACTGAAGAACTTGACAGATCTCGCCATCACCAATGACAACAACCTCAACTGACCTATCTGACAGCAAAGATATCTTTAAGAAGATGTGGAGACTCAGTTTTACTGTCTTCAAGAACTTAAGTGGTATCTGCTCTCTGGCTTTCTACCACAGCCAGTCAGCTTTGCTCAAAGCCTCTGAGGATGGCATGCTCAAGCTCTGAAACCTGCAGAAGGCCATCCTAGCCAAGAAGAATGCTGCACTAGATGTGGAGCCTATTCACACCTTCCAGGCTCACAGGGGACCATGTTGGCAGTAGCCATGGGCAACAACAGTGATTACTGTTACAGAAGTGGGGCAGATGCTTACAGACACAGCTGCAAGGTTCCGGACCTTAACATGGACCCCTACAATAGTGACAAACTGAGTGTGCTGAGCCACATCCTGGAGGACCATGGAGACACTGTGTGGGGCCTGGACTTCAGTTCCACCTCCCAGCGCTTGGCCTTGTGCCCCACCAATAGCACTGTCTACATCTGGGACTCCAGCAGCAGCAGCCTGACCTGTTTCTGTACCTTTCCTACAGCCAGTGATCATGGGATTCCTGACTCAGGGGCCTTTATTAGCACTGAGCCTGCCCACATCATAGCCTCATTTTGCTCTGGAAACATTGTTCTGTATGACCTGGATGCTGGCAGTGCCCTTCTCATGCTGGAGTCCTATGGGAGCAGCAGCCCAACCCAAATCAACCAGGTGGTGTCATCCAAACCATCACTACACATGATTACAAAGGCATTTGTACAACTGGACAGGGAACTGTGTGCAGTCTATGGGCTCTTACCTGACTTGGTCACCTGCCTAGCCAAAGATATATTTCTGATGCTGGAAAGCCACAACTGCTCCCTGTGTCTGTGGAGCCTGGACAACAAAATGTGAGTGCAGGAGATTTTGGCCCATGGCTCAAGAAGCACAGGGAGGCCATGCATGCTATTGCCTGACACCCTAGCAAGGCCCTCACTGTGAGTGTAGTTGCCAATGCCCTGGCCAAGGTCTTTGTACAATGCCCACTTGGCCCCGCCCTGGCCTGGGAGCAGGGCAAGCAGGTTAGATTAAGGTAACTCCCAGCCTCAGTCTAGAGGCCCAGAGGCCCAGCCTCTTCTTGCCTATCTTGAAGCCTGATGGTGTTAAAGGCCCTTTCTCCAGGAGGCCCACCCCCACAGCCTGCCCTTCCCCCAGCTTCTCAGCTTGGGGAGTTGCCTCCTTCAAGAATCAAGATGGCCTCTGGGAGTTTCTTCTCTGCTCTGACACCCATTCCTAAGCTCTGAGTTCCCTTCTGGGGGCAGCACAATCAAGGCTGGCTGCATTTGGGGACCAGCTTTTCCAAGACACCAAGGTGCCAGGTTCTTTCTTTGAATGCCCTAACCCATCCTCTCTATCTTCCCAGACCTGGGTGGGAACTGTGCTGGGAGGAACCCCAGATGCTTCTGCCCTGGGTTTGATGGAAAGCCATGGAGGCAGCTGGACCCAGGCTGTCCTCAGTAAATGTGCGTGTCCTGGCTCACCCTGGAAGCACATCCACACTCCCCTCAAGTTCTCTCAACACAGATTTCCAGACAGCTCCCAAATGCCTCCAGGGCCAGGAACTGTCTGGGGAGCAGGTGATGCCCTCTGGAGAAGTGCTGGTCCCTACCTCCCTCAACATTCCTCCAAGGGCAGCCCCTCCCCTCATGCAATCACCCATGAGGAGAAATGGCTTTTCTTGACCCTCTTTGGGGCATAGGGGGTGGAGTAAGTTCCCTTGTGTCCCCCATAACTCCATGTATATCTGTATAAATGATTGGAATTTTAATGGAGCTCCACCCCCATGCTGTTATCACCAAATGATAGCCTGTCAGTCTCCTCTCCTGACTCTCCACTCTCTACCTCTATTTCACTCTTTTTTTTGGTTCCACTCTGAGCCTTCAGGCTCCATGCCCTCAGGCTCCCTTCCAGATTCCTATTTTTAAGCTCCTTTTCCTCTGTCTTGAACTGGTGTATGAAACTTGTATCAATAATCCCTTCAGAGAAAAAATATATGTCATTGTATCTCTACATATGTATATTGTATATATACATATATATATATTGTATTGTATGCATATATTATATTTTTTCATACATTATTCTGTACCAGAATATCACATAACATTGTCATTGTGTCTTCTTAGTCCCTTCCAGTCTGTGCTGATGAATACTTTGTGTTGTTACCATATCTTGGCTATTGTGAATAGGGTTGCTACATGGGAGTGTAGATACCTCTTAAGACCTTGAGTTCAATTTTATTGGATATATATTCAAAAGTGGGATTACTGAATCATGTTGTTTTTTCATAACAGTGGCACCAACATTACATTTTCATCAACAGTGAACAAAGGGTTCCAATTTCTCCACAATCTCACCAACACTTATATCTTTTTTTTTCATAACAGCCATCTCAACAGGATGGAGGTATTATTTCATTGTAGTTTTGATGTGCATTTCCTTGATGATCAGTGATGCTGAGCATCTTTTTATGTGCTTGTTGTCCATTTGTATGTCTTTGGAGAAATGTCTGCTCAAGTCCTTTGCTTGTTTTTAAATCAGGATTTTGTGGTTATCAGAAACATGGTGGAGTGAGAGATATCCCTAGTTCTCTCCCTTTGAAACAACAATAAGCTGAACATCTAAAACTCAACAAAAAACACCCAACCTACACACCAGCACTTCTGAGCATGGGATCTGTGCATAAGAACTACCACAGGTCAGACCCCTGGAAGTTGGGCAGTAGACTGGGAGAAACAAAGAAGCTTCCTCTTGCAGCTGAAGCTCCCTGCAAGAGGAAGGGTAGAGGAGAAGAAGGTGTGGTGAGTTCCCTGAACAGCCCTGCTTGGGAGAGCTGTGAATTCCAAGCAGCAGCAATGCCCAGGGATCAGCGCAGAAAGCAGAGAAGTGGGGATGGCAGAGAAATGACAGTTGATTTTTACTAGCTACAGTTGTAAAACACAAGGCTGAGCCAAAGTTCCCAACCCCCAACTCAAAAAGCCCCTGCCCCCACATCCTTCAAGACCGAACACCACGAAGCCCTAGGGAAATACGAGTAAATGCTACCGAAACTGTTGCTAAAATTGACAGCGGGCGTGATTGAATATTTATAAGGGAAAAAAGGGCATTATTAAGACTTTATATAAAGCAGGTACCCAAGAGGCTTAGATGCCACCTACTGGAAGCCAAAAGAAAAACACCTTCTTTGAAACAGGCTAAAGGAAACTTTTATATAATAAATCGTCTTTATGGTAAATCAGAATTTTGTTGGTTTGCAATTGAGTTGTAGGCGTTCCTTACAGAAAACTGCTTATCAGATATATGGTTTGCAAATATTTTATCCCAATCCATAGGTTGCTTTTTCATTCTGTTGTTTTCTTTGCTGTGCAGCTTTTTAGTTTGACATAGTCTCACTTGTTTATTTTAGCTTTTGTTACCTGTGCTTTTAATATCATAACCGAGAAGTCACTGCCAAGACCAATTTTAAGGAGATTTTCCCTTTGTGTTCTAAGATTTGTATAATTTCAGGTCTTTCATTGAAGTCTTTAATAAATTTTGAGTTGATTTTTGTGTATTGGGTAAGGTAGGGGGTCCAATGTTATTATTATTATTTTTTGCATGTGGATACTCTGTTTCCCCACATCATTTCTTAAGGAGACTATCTTTGTCCTATTTTGCTTTTGACACCCTTGTAAAAGATCATGAGCCATATATTTGTGGGTTTATTTCAGAGCTCTCTCTTTTGTTCTATTTGTATATTTATCTGTCTTTATGCCAGTACCATACTATTTTAATTACTATAGTTTTATAATATGTTTTGAAATCAGGAATGAGATGCCTCCAGTTTTTGTTCTTTCTCAAGACTGTTTTGGCTATTCTGGGTCTTTTATGGTTCCATATAAATTTTATAATTCCTTTTTATATTTCTGTAAAAAAAAATGTTATTTTGATGGGAATAACATGAGTCTCCAGATCACTTTGAACTTTTTAACAATATTAAGTTTTCTAATCTGTGAACATGGGCTGTCTCTCCATTTGCTTGTATCTCATTTATTTTTTTTTTCACAATATTTAATGGTTTTCAGTGTACACATCTTTTACCTCCCTGGTTGAGTTTATTCTTAGGTATTGTTTTTGATGCTATTGTAAATGAGATTGTTTTCTTAATTTCTCTTTTGAATGTCTCAGTGCAAATATATAGAAATGCAACTGATTTTGTTTTATTGGGGGTAAAAATTTTATATATTTAAGGTGCTCAATATAATGACTTGTTATGCATATACATGTTAAAATTATGACTACAGTCAGGCTATTTAACATATTTCCTCACATAGTTACCATTTTTTTTATGATGAGAGCATCTGAAATCTGCTCTCTTAACCAATTTACAGTACTTGGTACAGTATTATCACTACAGTCATCATGCTGAACATTTGATCTCTAGACTTATTCATCCCACATAATTACAACTTTGTACTCTTTGACCAATGTCTCTCCATTTTTCCTATCTCTCCACCCCTGGTGATCACCATTCTACTTTCTGCTCGTGTATTTGTTCTCTTTAGATTCTACATATAGGCAAGATCATACAGGTTTTTGTTGTTGTTTTTCTGTGTCTGAAAGCTCAGGCAATAAAAACAAAAGTAAACAAGTTTGACTACATCAAACTAAAAAGCTTCTACACAGCAAAGGAAACAACAAAATAAAAAGGCAATCTATGGATTGGGAGCAAATACTTTTAAACCATATGTCTAATAAGAGGTCAATGTCCAAAAAATATAAACAATTCAATAGCTAAGAAAAAAAAACCTGATTAAAAAATTGGGAAAGGACATGAACAGATTTTTTTAAATGAAAAATACATTAAAAATGGCCAAGAAGTATATGAAAAGATGCTTAATGTCTCCAATTATCAGAGAAATGCATATCAAATCACAATGAGATATCACCTCAATCCTATTAAATGGCTATCATAAAAAAATTAAGATGACAGGTATTGATGAGTTTATGAAGATATTGGAATTCTTGTATATCGCTGGTGGGAATAGAAATTGGTACAGCCATTATGGAAAACATTATGAAGTTTCCTCTAAAAACTAAAAGTAGAACAACCATGTGAGCCAGGAATCTCTTTTCTCAAAGGATATAAAATCAGTACCTCAAAGAGATATCTTCACTATCATGTTCATTGAAGTATTATTCACAATAGTTAAGATATAAAAACAACCTAGGTATCTGTCCACAGATGAAAGAATACAAAAATTGTGGACTTCTGGTCAAGAAAATGCAGTAAGTAACACTGTGTTCACCTCCAATGACCACAAAAAAATTACAGCTAAATTATAGAAGTATCATTGAAAACTGACTGAAGACTAGATATAAAGAAGCCATGCTGAGACTGGTAGGAGGGCAGAAATGTAGAATGGGCCAGTTCCACACCCACAGGGGGCAGTTAAAAAACAGAAGGGATACCTCCCCTTGAGGAGTGAAGGGTTCTAGGCCCACACATGGCTCTTGAGCCCAGGGCAAGGAAGAGGAGTCCCCATAACTTCTGGCTGTGGAAATCAGTGGGAATTGTGGCTGAGTGAGACTGAGGGCTGCTGGGACACAGGCACTCAAGTTTTAAAGGGACTATGCACAAACTCACAACACACTCTCCCTGAGTTTCAGTGTAGAGGCAGCAACTCAAAAAGCACCAGGGACATATGGGGAGGAACTGAATTGACTAGCTTCAGGGTGAGGGCTAGAGGGACAGGGATCAGGACTCCTGGGACAGAAGTGCTAGCAGACAGCATTGTTCTTTTGTTCGGCCTCCCTACCCACTCAGTGTGCAGGAGCAGGTAGGTGGGTGACAAATCTGAATGCTCCATTAACCTGGCTAATACCATTCAGCCTTCTCTGGTGATTCCCTAAGACCCTGCACCACCCAACCTGCACACCAGCCAGAATCTCTTTCAGTAATGGTTGGACACAAATGGCCTGTCTCAGCTACTCCTGCAGAGTTTCCTAAAATCTCTCAAAGGTTCAGAAATCTCTAAAAAGCAGAGTCTGGCCTTGGGGTGCCTCATACCTCTTGCTAAGCTGCTTCAAGCTCGACACTAGTGGCATCCTGCCTCAGTATGCAGCTAGCCTCTCCCAGGCACCTCCAAGCTCAGCTCAAGGGGCAACCATTGACAGATCACTTTGTAGTCCATACCAGGTGTCCCCAGACTGGGCACAGTGGCTGACTTTGCATCAGGGTCCTCCCCAAGAAGCTCCAGAATAAACATACGCCCAGTGGCCAGCTTCAGACCATAGGACAGCACCACCCAATCAGCTCCACAAACAATACACCCAAAGGGTTGCCATGGCAGGCATCCAAACCCTGCTAAAGCAAATCCCATTCTATGGGATCAGCTCTTACAAAACAGCTCATCCATTATAATCATATCCAGTCTTCACAGCCAGTCTGTCTGAGGGTTAATTCCTCCCACTGATGTAATAACAGCAATCAAGATTTGACTACAAGAAGGGAAGCACAAACAACCTACATAAAGGACACACTTGGAACATCTGGCTCTGGTGATTAGGGAGACTGTGGCACTGGGCCTTACAGGATAAATACTACATAAGACCACTCTGAAAGGACTGCAAGACATAGCAGATCTACCTAATACATAGAAACAAACACAAGGAGTTAGCCAAAGTGAGAACACAAAGAAACATGTCCCACATAAAAGAAAAGGACACAACTCCAGAAAAAGAACTAAACAAAATGGAGATAAGCAATCTTCCAGATACAAAGTTCAAGACAGTGATTTTAAGGGTGGTCAATGGACTCAGGGGAAGAGTAGAAGAACTCAATGAGAACTTCAATGAAGAGATAAGAAACATAAAGATGGCTATAGAAACCATAAAAAGGAATCAGTCATAAATGAAGACTACAATAACTAAATGAAGAATACATTAGAGAGAATCATCAGTAGATTAGATGAAGCAGAGGAACAAATCAGCAATTTGGAAGACAAGGTAGCAGAAAACACCCAATTAGAACAACAGAAAAAAACAATGTGAAGAGTTAATGGACATCTGGGACAATGTCAAGCATTACAACATTCACATCATAGAGTTACCAGAAGAAGAGAGAGATCAAGGGATTGAAAATCTATTTGAAAAGTGATGGAAAACTTTCTTAATCTAGTGAAGGAAATAGACATACAAGTCCAGGAAGTACAGAGAGTCCCAAACAAGATGAACCCAGAGAGGCTCATATGAAGACATAATAATTGAAACACCAAAGATTAAAGACAAGAGAAAATCTAAAGCAGCAAGAGAAAGGCAATTAGTTACCTACAAGAAAGCTCCCATTAAGACTGTCAGATGATATCTCAACAGAAACTTTGCAGACCAAAAGGAATTGGCACAAAATGTCAAAAAAAAAAAAAAGAAGGATCTACAACCAAGATTGCTCTACCCAGCAAAGCTATCATTTAGAATTAAAGGACAAAAACAAAAAAACAAACAAACAAAAAAACAAACAAATACATGGAAGGACAAATAAAGAACTTCCCAGACAAGAAAAAGCTGAAGTAGTTTATCACCACCAAGCCAGTATTACAAGAAATTTAAAGGATCTCTTTAAGAAGAAGAAGAAAGATAAAATATATTAATAATAAAAGGGCAATGACTACATTTCTATCAATAATTACTTTATTTTTAATTAATTAATTAATTAATAGTTTTATGGTGATATTTGTTAATGAAATTGAATACTTTTTGCCTGTACATTTTAACAGTAACACATATATATATTTACACTGTATGTTCACCTCCCATAGTTAGATTTCTTTCTGTCACCACATATTTGACTCCCGTTACCCTGTCTACTCCCTCCCTCCCACTTCTCCCTACTCTCTGGTAACAACTAGTCTATTGTCCATGTCCATGAGTCTCTGTTTGTTTACCCTGTTTATCTGTTGCTTTTAGGTTAATATCTCACATATAACTGATACGTGATTTTCAACTTTTTCTGTCTGGCTTATTTCACTTAGCATGATTATTTCAAGGTCCATTCATATTGTTGCAAATGGCAGTATTTCATCTCTTCTTATGGCTGAGTAATATTCCATTGTGTATATATATATATATATATATATATATATATATATATATATATATATATATATCACAGCTTCTTAATCCAATAACCTATCGTAGGACACTTTGGTTGCTTCCATGTCCTGGTCACTGTGAATAATGCTGTCATAAACATTAGTGTGCAAATATCTTTTCAGATATGAGTTTTCAAGTTTTTGGGGTAAATATTCAGTAGAGGGATTGCTAGATTGTATGGTAGATCAATTCTCAGTTTTTTGAGGAACCTCCATACTGTTTTCCATAGTGGCTATACCAATTTGCAGACCCACCAGCAGTGTATGAGGATTCCTCTTTCTCCACACCCTCTCCATTTGTTATCAATAATTACTTTAAATGTAAGTGGATTAAATGCTCCAATCAAAAGACATAGGTTGGCTGAATGAATAAGAAAAAGGACCCATACACATGCTGCCTACAAGAAACCCACTTGATTAAAAGGCATACAAAGAGGAAATGTAAAGGTATAAAAAAAACCCAATATTTTATGCAAATGCAAACAAAAAAAGTTGAGGTAGCCATGCTTATATCAGACAAAATAGACTTTAAAACAACATCTATAACAAGAGATAAAGAAGGGTATTTTATGATAACAAAGGGATCAATCCAACAAGAAGATATAACCCTGTATATATTTATGTTCCCAATATAGGCACGTCTAAATGTATAAAGTGAATATTTATGAACATAAAGTGAAAGACCTATAGTAATAGCCATAGTGAGGACTTTAACACCCCATTGGCATCAATGGATAGATCATCTAGGCTGAAAATAAAATAGGAAGCAGCAGTCTTAAATGATACATTAGACTAGATGGATGTAATTGTATTTTTAGAACATTTTACCTCAAAGCAGCAAATATACATGTTTTTCGAGCACACATGAAACATTTTTCAGGATAGATGTTAGGCCACAAAACAGGTCTTAGTAAATAGAACACTGAAATCATATCAAGCAACTTTTCCGATTACAGTGGTATGAAACTAAAAATCAATTACAAGAAAACTGAAAAACACACAAACACGTAGAGGCTAAATAACATGTTACTAAACAACTAATGAGTTAACAATGAGATCAAGAAAGAAATCATAGGATCTTTTTGAGACAAATGAAAATAAAAACACAATGACCCCAAATCTATGGGACATAGTCAAACATTCTAAAAAAGAAATTCATAGCAATACAGGCCTACCTCAAGAAACAAGAAAAATCTCAAACTATCTAACCTTTCACCTAAAAGAACTAGAAAATATATATATATATATATATATATATATACACAAAGCCCACAGTAAGTATAGAGGAAGGAAATAATAAAGATCAGAGTGGAAATAAACTGAATAGAGTCTAAAGAAAAAAAAAACTATAGAAGAGATCAATGAAACCAAGAGTCAGTTCTTTGAAAAGATAAACAAAATTGATAACCCTTTAGCCAGATTCATCAAGAAAAAAGAGAGTGAAATAAGAAATGAAAGAGAAGTGACAACTGACACAACAGAAATACAAAGGATTATTTTTAAAATACCATGAACAATTATATGCCAACAAATTGGGCAACCTGGAAAAAAATGGATAAATTCCTAGAAACATAACATACAAGCTTCCAAGACTGAATCAGGAAGAAACAGAAAATCTGAACAGAACAATAAATACTAATGAAATTGAATTAGTAATCAAAAACTCTCAAGAAATAAAAGTCTTGGACCAGATGGTGTCACTGGTGATTTTTACCAAATATTAATAGAAGAATTAGCACCTATCTTTTTCAAACTCTTCTCAAAAATTGAAGAGGAAGGAGGTCTCCCAAGCTCATTTTACAAGGCTAGCATTACCCTGATTCCAAAATCAGACAGACACTACAAAAATGAAAAATTTGAACATAAATGTGAAAATCTTCAACAAAATATTAGCAAACTTGTCAGAAGCATGGCAACATAAGGGGTCCCTTTATCTCTCCCATTGAAACTGTACCAAATTGAAGAGCTATAATCCAATGGAAGATTCCCAGACTAACACACAAACACTTCTGAGAGATCTGTTCATCCAAGCATCTGAAGGTAGGTGAATGGAGGTAAAGAGAGGATGAGGGAAGGGAGAAGAGCAGAGTTGGGTGCTGTGGATACAGCCTGGAACTTGCTGCAGGACTAAAGGAGAGGGGAGGAATCAGGTTGCAGAGTGGACTCTCTGTAGCCCCAAGCATTCCCACCTGAGAGATCAGCATATATTACCATGAAATCTAGTGATCAAGATGGAGACAAAATACAGAAATGTGATAGCTGTGTTCTGGCAGCTACCTTTGCCAGGCAGAGAGCAAAGTCATGGAGGCTAGCCACCTTTGTCCAGAGCTAACAGACCCTAGAAGAAACTGTAGCAGTGAGAGTATCAGGCTACACAGAGCAGAGTGTCTGCGGCCCCAAGAATTGAGGAGTCCACTCCTGAGTGGCAGACACACACTGCAGCTAATCCCAATGACAGAGTAGAGATAGATACAGGGGTGAGGCAGCTGAGGTCTGGAAGTTGCTATTATTGGGAGGAAAACAAAGCCACAAACACACCAGCAGTTTCTTCCACTCCATCCCACTCCTACCTATTGAGGCTGATTCTAGCAGAGGCACCTGGAACTTCTCAAGCACCACAACACTGTATCTGGTTGCTGAGACAGCATTGGAAATTCAGGAGCTCTTCCGGGTCTTGGAACTCCATTGTCCACCACATTCTCCCATGGCAGGGAGAACCCTGGTACGGAGGCGACCTGGTCAGAAGGGAGACACTCACTTCCCCAGGGAATAAAGGGCATTTTTTTTTACCCGGAGGATGTCAGGAGACCCAGGCAGTACAGGAAGCTTGTGCGCCACCTACTGGAAAACAAAAGAAAAATCTCTTATAAACCTGCTAAACAGGTGTCACTGTTAATAATAATAACGTTTTTAAAAAGCAGGGCTTATTCCCATAAATGCCCAGGCACAGAAACAATTCATCATATACCATGAATAATGAAAGTAACAAGGCTCAGTAAGAAAATGAAAAATTTCCAGAAAATAAACTTAAGACATAGAAATATGTGATTTAAATTACAGAAAATTAAAGATCACAGTTCTGAAAAACTCAATGAAATGCAGGAAAACTTAGATAAGCCATTTAATAAACTCAGAAATAAAATTGATGAACAAAAGGAATACTTTACCAAAGAGACTGAAACTTAAAAAAAAAGCAAATAGAAATTTTGGAGCTGAAGAACTCAATAAAGTTATTGAGATGAAGAATGAACTAGAAAGCTTAGGAAATAGAGCTTATCAGATAGAGGAAAGAATTAGTAATATCAAAGACAGAAATCTAGAAATGGTGCAGGTGGAAGAAGAGTAAAGGAAGGGAAGAACTATAAGAACTGACTCCATCAGAAAGAGCAATGTGAGAATAATAGGTATACTAGAAGGAGAAGAGAGGAAGAAGGGGACACAGAGTCTAGTTAAACAAATAATTGAGGAAAACTTCCCAAACCTATGGAAAGAACTGAATCCTCAAATCCAAGAAGCAAACAGAACACGCATTTATCTTAACCCCAAAAAGCTTTCTCCAAGACACATAATATTAAAACAGTTAAGAATGACAAAAAAAAAGAATTCTCAAGGTAACTAGGGAAAAGAAGATGGTAACCTGTAAAGGAAATACCATTAGATTATCATTGGATTTTTTAAAGCAGAAACTCTACAAACTAGAAAGAAGTGAAATCAAATATTTAAATTATTGAAAAAAAGAAAATTCCAGCCAAGAATAGTATGTCCAATAAAGTTCTTTAGATATGAAGGAGAAATAAAGTTCTTTTCAGACATACAGAAGTTGAGGGATTTTTTTCCACCACAAGGCTTGAATTACAAGAAATACTGAAGGGCGTTATTCTACCTGAAATAAAAAGACAATAAGAAATAAGACTATGAGTAGGATGACTAACAGACAGACAGAAGCAGAAAATTGCAACCATTTTTTAGAATAGGGTATTATACACTTAAATATTACATAATGATTAAAGGTGGTAAAAATGCTTTAAAAATAAGATAATAGCTACTGCAACTTGGAAGTGAACTCAACATAGAGATAATTTGTGACATCAAAAACAGAAAAGGGGTAGGGAGATAAGACACATGCAGAAGAAAAAGGACTACTGTATATATTAAACTTTCTTTTACATAAACGTAATGGTAACCACACACAAAATCCAGAACTGAGATATATAACACTGAAAAAGAGAAAACAAAAAAAATCATTAAATACCACCAAATTAAATAACAGACACAGGGGCAAAGAAATAATAGAGGCACCAAGCTAACAGAAAACAAAAGATAAAATGACTGTAAGAAAACTTCATATATTTATAATTTACCATAAATGTAAATGGACTAAACTCACCAACAGAAAGTCACAGAGTAGCAGATTGGATAGAAAAACAAAACTCAAACATATGCCACCTTCGAGAGACACATCTCAGCTGCAAGGAAAAATACAGACTCAAAGTGAAAGGGTGGAAAATGATACTCCAAGCAAATGGCATGTGGAGAAAAGCAGGTATAGCTATACTCATATCTGATAAAATAGACTTCAAGATAAAAAAGGTAATAAGAGACAAAGTTGGACAATTTATAATAATAAAAGGAATAATATATCAAGGAGACCTAATACTTATTAATATTTATGCTCCCCATCAAAATATATAAAGCAACTAGTAACAGAACTAAAGGGAGAAACTGACAAAAACACCATCATAGTAAAGGACCTAAATACCCCACTGTTAGAGATAGATAGATGATCCAAACAGAAAATCAATAAGGAAATATTAGCCTTAAATGAAACATTTGACCAATTGAACATAATCAACATTAACAAGCCTTTAATCTCAAAATAGCAGCTTATACATCCTTCTCAAGTACACATGGGACAGTCTCAAGGATAGACAATATGTTGGGAACCAAAACTAGCCTCAACAAATCTAAGAAGATTGAAATCATACCAAGCATATTCTCTGATCATAATACTTTGAAACTGGAGATTGACTGTAAAAAGAAAGTGGCAGAAGCACAAATACAGGAAGAATAAACAATATGCTACTGAGAAATGACTGAGTCAGAGAAGAAATAAAAGAGATCAAGAGATACATAAAAACAAATGAGTATAAGATTACAATATATCAAAACTTTGGGATACAGCAAAAGCAGTAATAAGAGGAAATTTCATATCATTACAGGCATACCTCAAAAAACAAGAATGAGCCCAAATAAACAACCCAATATTACATCTTAAAAAAGTAGAAAAAGAAGAACAAATGATCCCCAATGTCAGCTGAAGAAAGAAAATAAAAATCAGAGCAGAATTAAATGAAATAGAGGACAAAAAGAAAACAAAAACAATTAATGTAACAAAGAGTTGGTTCTTTGAAAAGATCGATAAAATTGACAAACCACTGGCTAGACTCACTAAGGGAAAAAGAGAAAAGACACAAATAAAATAAAAAATGAAAGAGAAGTTATGAGAGATACACAAAAGATCATACAAGAATACTATGAAAGACTATATGACACCAAATTCAATAACCTAGAAGAAATAGACAAATTCTTAGAAATCTACCACCTTCCTAGACTGAGTCATGAAGAACTGAAAAATCCCGATAGACTGATCAAAAGTAAGGAAATTGAAACAACCATCAAAAACCTCCCCAAAAGTAGAAGTCCAGGATCAGATGGTTTCACTAGTGAATTCTACCAAACATTTAATGCAGATGCAAAAAATCCTAAACAAAATACTAGCAAATCAAATACAACAATACATTAAGAAGATAATACATCAAGTTTGAGTGGTTGTATTTCAGAGGTGCAAGGATGGCTCAATGTATACAAATCAATCAATGTGATAGATCACATAAACAAAACAAAGAATAAAAATCATATGATCATATCAATAGATGCAGAAATTGTCTGACAAGATACAGTACCCATTTATGGTTAAAATACTTGATAAAATGGATATAGAAGGAAAGTACCTCAACATAATAAAGGCCATATATGACAAACCCAATGCTAATATCATACTTAATGATGAAAAACTGAAAACTTTTCCCTTAAGATCAGGAACAAGATAAGGCTGTCCACTCTCAACACTCTAATTTAATATAGTATTGGATGTCCTAGCTAAGACCAATCAGGCAAGAGAAAGAAATAAAAGGCATCCAAATTGAGAATGAATAAGTCAAATTGTCAGTTTTTGCAGATGACATGATTTTTAAATACAAGAAACTCTAAAGTCTTTGCCAAAAAAACTATTAGCAACAATAAACAGTAAACTTGCAGGATACTAAATGAATATGCAAAAATTCATTGCATTCCTGTGTACTAACAAAGAAATTTCAGAAAAAGAAATGAAAAAAAAATTCTTTTGCAATTGCAACAAAAAGAATAAAATGTTTATAAATAAATTAACAAAGCATGTGAAGAACTTATGCACTGACAACTACAAGACATTGTTAAAAGAAATTGAAGAAGACACAAAGAAATGGAAAGATTTTTTATATTTGTGGATTGGCAAATAAACAATTAAAATGGCCATATTATTCAAAGCAATATACAGATTTAATGTAATCTCCATAAAATCCCAATGATGTTTTATTTAAAGAAATAGAACAAAAAAACATCAGATTTGTGTGGAAGCACAAAAACCCCGGAATAGACAAAGTTGTCCTGAGGGAAAAAAAAGGCTGAAGGTATCACACTACCTAGCTTCAAATTATACTATAAAGCAACAGTAATCAAAATAGCATGGTATTGGCAGAAAAACAGACACGCAGACCAATAAAACAGGATTGAGAGCCCAGAAATAAACCCACATGTATATGGGCAAATAATTTAGATAAAGAAGACAAAAACATATAATAGAGAAAGCCTCCTTAGAAAACGGTGCAGAAAAAATGAGAAAGCTACATGCAAAAGAATGAAACTAGACTGCTATCTGTCACCACATACAAAAATTAACTCAAAATGGATCAAGGATCTGAATATAAGACCTGAAACAATAAATTGCATAGAAGAAAACATAGGTACTAAACTCATGGACCTTAGATTTAGAGAGGATTTTTATGGTTTGACTTCAAAGGCAAGAGAAGTAAAAACAAAAATAAATGAATGGGACCATATCCAACTAAAAAGCTGCAGCAAACGAAAAACAAAGAACAAAAAACAGAAAAACCATTAACAAGGCAAAAAAAGGGTGAGGGCGGGAGCCTGGCACTTCCTTAATGAGTTAAACATGGAATAATCACATAATCGAGTATATTAGGCAGCTTGGGCTGCCATATCAAAGTACCACAGACTGGGTGGCTTAAACAACAGAAATTTATTTTCTCATAGCCTGGAGACTAGATTCTGAGATCAAGGTATTGTCAGGGTTGTTTTCTTCTGAGGCCTCTTTGGCTATCTGGTTCCTGTGTTCTTACGTGGTCTTACTTGTATACATGATTGTGTTCAAATTTCCTCTTCTTAAAAGTTCACTGCTTATTTTGGATTACTGAATTAAAATGACCTCATTTTAATTTATTTACATCTTTAAAGACGGTTTTCAAATACAGTCACATTCTAAGGTACTAGGGGGTTAGGGCTTCAGCATATGCATTTTGGTG
Organism: Macroglossus sobrinus; assembly: GCA_004027375.1. Taxonomy (NCBI): domain Eukaryota; kingdom Metazoa; phylum Chordata; class Mammalia; order Chiroptera; family Pteropodidae; genus Macroglossus; species Macroglossus sobrinus. Next base: position 88,190 of record PVKZ01002500.1, read on the forward strand.
GAGGACACAATTCATTCCATAATACCTAATAATTCCATTCTTAGGTATATATTCAAAAGATTTGAAAACAGGTGGTCAAACAAAAACTGGTACATGAAATTTCATGGCAGCACTACTCACAATAGCCAAAATGTGGAAACAATCCAGATGTCCATCTGCTTAAGAATGGATAATCAAAAGGTGGTAAATCCATACAGTGGAATGTTATTCAGCCATAAAAAAGAATGAAGTGCTGATACATGGACCAACAGGATGAACTTTGGAAACAGTAAGCTAAATGAAAGAAATCAAATACAAAAAGCCACATATTAAATAATTACATTTACATGAAAAAATCTACAATAGACAGATATATAGAGACAGAAAGTTGATTAGTAGTTTCTAGGGACTGGGGGTGGTGGAAAATGGGAGATTGCTAATGAGTATGGGTTTCCTTTTGGGAAGATGAACATTTCTGGAATTAGTGGCAATAGTTGCACAACATTGTGAATGTACTTAATGTCACTGAATTGTACACTTTAAAATAGTCAAATGATAAATTTTATGTTATGTCTATCTTCCCACACATATTAAAAAGGCCATGGAAGATTATGGCTGGGCATGTGACCAGGTATTCTTAGCATTACCCCCAAACACCTGCATCTCACCCTCTTCTCTCCTGGTATGAGGCAGGACTGCAGAAACAAAGCTTTCTGCTTCCTCTATTTCTTCCAAAGAGGACTTGCTGAAACTGCTCTCAGTTATCCTCCTTGCCTCCTGTGTGGGTTTTATGTACCAATAAATTTTTTTTCTCTTTTGCTTCTAAACTGTAGAACCAACTAATAGGCAGACTTTGGGATAAAAAAAATCGGCTTCATAACCTGAGAGAGGCTGTGGTTGAGGACGCAGCTTAGCTTGGCTCTTCAACTTTTTCTGAGTTATAGTCTCTCCAGCCTTGGTCAGCCTCGGACCAGCTAAGCTTGCCATGTGCATGACCCCTAAGTGGGCATGAATAAAAGGGCACCCAGAAAGAAGCTGAACTCACCAGTCATGTGTTCCCTCATCCCACTGGGGAGAAATGAGCAAGAATGTTCCTTCAGCACTTTTCTCTGGGGAGAGAATGAAACTTCCCTGTCTGTGAGGAAGCAGAGGAAGGAGACAATGCCCCTCTCCCTACACCTCTTTTCCCTTCTAACCTCCTCTCCCCGCTTTACCCTTTCACTATTCACAGTGGATTCCCTAGAGAAGTTCAAATATTTCTGGGCCTTCCTTCTCTTCATACTTAAAGAAACTGACAGAAAATAGGGTCAAATTTTATTGCCTTTAACTTAGCCTGCATTTAGTGGAGCAGTGGCTCTCAAACTTGAGTGCATCAGAATGCCCAAGAGGGCTGGTAAAACACAGCACCTGGCCCCCTTCCTAGAATTTCTGAGTCAGGTGATCTGGGGAGGGGTCTAAGAATGTACATGTCTAACAAGTTTCTAGGTGATCCTGCTGTTGCTAGTCTGAGGACCCCATTTCTAAAACCACTGAGGTAGAGAAAGGCCTTTATCCCCTCTAGGGGATCATCTATGTAGCTTCCTGTGTTCTGTCACCTGGGATGCTCTGGATGTACATCAGGTCCATCATCCCCAGCTGCACTCTCAGGAGAAAGAATTGTTGCTCATGCAGAGTGTGGTGGAGGCTGAGCATAAGCCTTGGCTCTTGGAGCTTCTCACTGAAGGAGCTGGAGGGGCTGGTGGAGCAGAAACTGCAGGAGCTCAGAGCACACTGGTTAAGTGTCTGACCACAGGTGAGAGGCAAGGCCTGTTGGCTCCTGCTCTGATTGTCACCTATGCCTGACACTGCAGGAGAGTGAAGCTCAAGAAGTCCTGTGAAGTGGAATATTCTGCAGCCCATCTCACCTGAGAGCATGGTATCATCTGTAAAGTGGGGTTCCTACTGGCCTTAGACAATTTATTCAAGGTGACATGCTTTACTGTGGCTTTCTCCTTTGAAATACTTTCAAATAAAAAAAAAGAAAAAGAAAAAGAAAGAAAAAAGAAAAGAAAAGAAAAGAAAAGAAAAGAAAAGAAAAAGAAAAAAAGAAAAAAGGAAAAAAAGAAAGAATAGCACAAAGAACTTCCATATATCTTTGGCCTGGAGTCACCATTGTTTACCTTTGACTCATTTGCGTGCGCTCTTTCTCTCTCTGTAGTGCATACTTTTTAATGAAACATTTGAATAATTGGCAATATCATCTCCCTTTACTTTTAAATATTTCTGTGAATATTTCCTAAGAATAAGGGCATTGTTTTACATAATCACAGTATAATGCTTCAAATCAGGAAATATGACATTGACACATTACTGCTATCTAATCTATGGCCCATAATCATTCTGTAAGATGGCCTAATAATGTTGTTTACAGCTTTTCTCTCTTAGGATTCAATCTGCCATCACGCATCCAGTTGTCCTGTCTCTATCAACTTCTTTAATCTGAAGAGTCCCTAAGCTATGTCATTCTTGACTTTATGTAACACACCTGTAATGGGATGAACTGGTATTTGATTCTCAGGGTATACTCCCTTTGCCTAAGGATGTGAGTTCCTGCTGCTATTATTGTTGTTGCTTTCATAGTGTCTGTGGGGATTCCTGATTCTTAATTACACTTTATCAAACATTGATCTGAGGAGTGGTTGGTGAAAAGTGGAGACCTTGTCTCAGCATTACCCTCCAACTAACCAGATTGAAAAACCCAGGCCAAGCCTTTGGAATATTTTGGTTCATTAGCTGTATTAATATAGATTTGACATCTTAAAGCATGCCACACTAGTCTCCAAAGGATGGGAGTGGGAAGTTATCTGGGTTGAGGAGCCTTGAAGGCCTGTGGGGTCCTATTCATGGGGAAGTGCGGAGTGGGACAAGTTGGAAAGAAAGTGAGGCTAAACCAAGGGTGGCCCTGTCTGCTGTCAATAGTGCACATGGGCCTATGCTCTGGCTGCATTGAGGCTCTAGGCTAGGATGAGGAGACTGCCATTTTCAGTGGGCACAGGGCCAGTGAGCCTGAGAGGAGGCCCCTCCAAGCAGGAATAGCTGGGCTGTGTTGCTGCTTCGATTCAGGGATCTTGTCTGAACAGAACCGAAGTTGCTAAACTTCTGAGACAATAACTACAGAAAAACAGAGAAGCTGAAAGATCCACATGGAAGTTCCAAACTATTACCCAGATGGTGGACTTGGTATTCTGACCTGGGCCCCAGGCTTACTTCAGACATTGTTTTAAGCACATTGTATATATGACCTCAATTAGTCCTCAACTCCATGAGGTTGGTGATATTTGATCCCCACTTATTTCAAAATCAAGAAAATAAGGCAGTTGACAGCTCATCACTTTCTCCATGGGTCCCCCCTGATCTGGACCCAGAGGTCAGCTGTGGTTGTGATGGCAACTGTGTCCACCTGCTCTACCGAAAGGAAGGAATGGAAGTAAGAATTGTATAGGAGGGTGAAGAGGTTTTACTTGACTGGTGTAGTTGTTATATGACCTTGGTATCATCTGCTTGTGGTAGATGTCCAAGTGCTGGCTTGTGGCCTATGGCAGCTCCTAATGCATGGTTTCCTGGCAGAGTACAACTTCCTTCTCAGCTTCTACTTCTGGAAATTGGGGGTACCTAGTACTTGGTGGGGTCCTTTGCAGATAGTTTGGGTCGACTACCTTCCTTGGTGTTCACTGACCCAAGGGACCATCCACCCTTGCCCCACCCAGAGTGAGAGAGTACCTTGCTCTACTGAAGTTTTCTCGGCTCTGCTCTCAGCTTTTCACCTTTAGACTTTTCCAGACAAGAGGAAGGCATCAGGGTTTGTGTCCTTAAAGTTCCACGGGACGTACCTCAAAGTTGTTTAAGTCCTGGTTTTAAGTTTGGCTGTCATGCATCCTGCATGAATGGGGTCCTCTGTGGATAGTCAGCATTTCACTTTAGAATGAGCAATTTTGGAGATATTATGAGTCTGATTTTGATGTCCTGTTAAGTAATGATGTCATTTCAGTCTTACCCTGTGATATAGATAGGACCCTGATGCCATGTTCTGAAGCTGAGAAAAGTGAAGTTTTTCTTGCTCAGCCAACAGTTCGTTCTGTGGCTATGGACATAAATCACCAAACTCTGAAATAATATTAACAAATATTTACTGTGCATGTGCTCTTAGGATAGGTTTAGGTTTTGTATACCTTATCAGCTCTATTTTACTGATGAGAAAACAAAGGCCAAAGAGGTTAAGTGATTTGCCCAAGGTCACACAGCTGTTAACTGGCAGAGCTGGGATTAAAATCATGATTTTCTAATCCTATAGTCCACAACCTTTCTTTTATAGTTTATAGAATAACTGAATTTATAAATCCCACCAAATACTCAGAAGGAAAGAGGAATTAATATAGTTAAAGTTCCATTGTTTGCTGAACTAGAATTGGTTAATATATTTTTTATTTTTTAATTTATTTTTATTCTTCTTTATCTTTTTCAGCCCTTGTACAATAATCCTCAATACCTTTTAACTCCAAATGATGTTACAGACTTCAGGTTTAAAAAAGGATCTGTGAAGTTGGATATGGGATATATAGACCTAAAGGGACCTTCCTTAGAGATCAAAAGAGAGAGGTAGCTTTGCAAAAGCCATTCATCATGCTATGGACCTGTTAGGAGCTGTCCTCTGATGTCTTGGGGCTCAGGGCAGGAAGGGCTATGAATACTAACCATATTAAAATAGATAGGGAGGAAGCAAGAGAACTAAAATGTTAAATCAAGCTATTCAGAGAATGCAATATGCTGATCAGCTCTGTAGCTAAGCCACAGGACACCTGCAAAACAAAGGAAGATTTCTGCTTGGATTGCTAAGAACCCATTTCCCACACCTGTAAAGGGGAAATAGGAAAAACAGTCTTTAAGTGGCTGCAATACACAAAATAAAATCGTTCATTCCCTAAGGCTAAAACCATAGGGAACTCTTCCTCACTGTATGTCTGTATCAAAGGAAATGAACCTTTAAACTGTAACTCAGAGGAACTAAAGCATATAAACTGAATTCTCTGAACACTGGGTCTGTCTCAGTGCCTTTCTCTTGGTCACTCTCATTGTCTTTACTCCATCCCTCTCGCTGTCCTTGTCTTTCTCTATTGTCTCTGTCCCTCTGAGTCTCTCAGTCCCTGTCACTCTGACTCTGAGAGGGGACCACACTCTGTAGAGTGTTACCTCTTCTCCAATAAACTATCTTTTTGACTCTAACTTTGGTTTGTGTGTTGAATCCTTTCTTCACTCCCCACTAAAGGACCTTCTTCTATCAGTGCATGGTTTGGTCTTCCCCAACTCAGGGAAATTTGCTCTGTCCTGCATTAATATGGTTTGACTGTTATGTAAGTCTGGAGTAACAATTCCTGGATTTGAGTGTAGGTTCACAGCTAGAGTGAGTGCACAGGTGTACCTGAGGCTGAGGATTTCAGATCACTCTCTGTATCAATCAATGCCAGATAAAGAGAGGGGAGGGGAGGATACTCTGTTAAAATATCACTTCTGAAGAGAAAGAACAGTGGAAAAACCAGTCCCTCCTAAAAGCCTTTGCTTGTGATCCTGAATGATGTCATATAGTGTTTTTCAAACTATGGGTCATGGCTGGAATGGAAGACAATAAAAAAGGAAAGAGAAAAGTGATAAAATAGAAAATATTACAGCACAGTGCATGTAGTAAGGTTTTATGTTTATTGGTTTTTTTCTTTTTTGGAAAACATATATCTTAATTATATATCTATACACATGATGGGTCATTATGGAAAATGGAAAGTGATGTAAAATGGGTTGCTCCAAAAATGTTTGAGTATGATACCCTGTTCATTTGTTCTTCTGTGACTACTTGGAGAAAAGTGAAATATTTAAAGATCAATTAAAAGATCTTAAATCTGAGATCCACACCATGAGACAAAAATGGGCAAAAAATGGGAGCAGTTGTTTCACTGGCACCAAGTCCCTGGGCCACTGGATTCCAGCCAAAGAGAGGTACATGAAGGAAAAGTCAGGGCCAACATACACTGTCTGTCCTTGGGGAACTGAACTGTTGCAAGTAGTAATTGCTTTGCTTGAAACCTTTCTAACTTCTCTCTTTATTCTGAGCCTTCCATCCATTCAATATTCTGTCTCTGCCTTCTTTCTTTGTTTTAAATCCTCTTCATGGTTTCCCTGCCAGCTCTCAGAAGTAGCTGTTAAATCAAATGTCTTCTATCTAGTACCTGAGGTAGGCACGAGACCTCAAATCGAAACAACTTATCTATAGATCTTTCCTGGGCTTTCTGCTCCCACAATTTGCTTCTGAGAGGCAGGGTCACTGGCTAAATGGCAGAGTTTAAGACCTCAAGTTCTCAGAACCAGGAAGACTCTCACAATTTCCTAAGGGCAGAACAGAAGAGATCCTTGAAAATGAACCTTGATGATAAAAAGGATTGAATGTCACTTTAAATTTGCTGAAGAGTTTGTTTTTAGAAAAATTCTTCTGTGAATCATTTTATTCCATGAAGAGTTACCTATCCTAATTCTATTTGTAGAAGTTGAATGTTCTGATTATTTAGTTTTCTTAAAATTTGGGTATACCAGTACTCAAGACACACAGTTTAAAATTAGTATTTTCCATCAGGGAAATGCAAAGCAAAACCAAAATGAAGTATCACCTTATACTTGTAAGAATAGCTATTATCAATAGGACAACAAATCTCAAGTGTTGGTGAGGATATGGAGAAAAGGGAACCCTTATGCACTTTTGGTGGGGTTGTAAATTAGTGCAGCCACTACGGAAAACGAAAAAAGTTAAAAA
>PVKZ01002500.1:100000-218697 GCA_004027375.1 Macroglossus sobrinus
ATCATGTCTCTGAGAAAATTAGGCAGTTATCATTCAAGCATTACACAATTATGTCTATATAAATTTCATTAAGCAATGCTTTCTTATTCCGCCTTTATGCCAGTGTATATCCAACTTTCTATAATCTGCAGTTTTAACTTTAAATCAACAAACTATTTTACCTTAGTTATATGCAAGCTCCCTCATTTTGATCCTGTCTCCACATGACACTAATAAATGTTTGTGGTCCCTTGCCCTTGAAAAGCATGTTAATTATGCTTGTCCATCATAAGAGTGCCACTCATAAATCTTTTGGCATTTCTGTGGCTCATCAGACAGAAAAATCTCATGATATAAATGATATTTATAGGAGACAGGTCCACTCCTCTCTGCAGTAAAAATGATTTTCTTCAATTCCTCAACCCATATATCTCCATTATCTGCTAACTGAAAATCTATAGAAATTCAACTAGAAGTTTGACTCTTTTCAGGGTGTTTGGAGAGGGCCCTTGGCAATTCAAGTACATGTGCTAAGTGCTGTGAAATTATTCCTGGGTAGAAGCTGGACTAGCTAAGCTGATGAAGATATAGGTCAAGATTATCCTTTTAGCTCAGAAGAATAGTTGATGCTACAAAATTATATTTATACTCTTATTATGATCATGGATATATACATGTGGAGATGAAAATAAATGGCCTTTGTCATCTCAGCTCTTAAATGCTATTAGTGGCAAACTGTATCCATAAAGCACCTTCATCGTGCAGAAAAATACTTTTAAATATTCAATACCTTGAATTTCAATAAGAAGATGCACATACACACACAAAAAAACCCTAAAAAGAGACAAATTCCCTGAGGGCTGAGGAGATCTATGCAGACTAGAAACCACCAAGAGGCAAACCAGCATGCATGTGTATGAAGGGTGGGTAGCTCTGGCTTCACTAATGAAAACTCTACTTAGCTTTAATGATGAATTTGAAAAAGCCATCAACCAAATTTGTCATCACCTATCCTCACTTCAGGGGCATGGGTCTTCATTGAGATAGCACACTTATTATTCTACAGACATTTTATTCCACATCTACTAGGTCCAAACCATGGTGGGATATACACAAATGGAAAATCTGCCCTTGAGGAGCTCACAATATAGCATGCCAGACAGTTAAGCAGTTCTCTATTACACAGGTAGGGTGAAATCAAGGCCTATGAGAGAATTTCAAAGTGGTACTAGGTTCCATAGGCTGGAGCACATAATTGTGTATGGATACAAAGGAACATGCACAGATAAGTGCTGTGCTAACAGAAGAGGGTTAATTATGAAATGTCCTTCTGATCAAATGTACAAAATACAGCCTGCATTGAAAAAGCAAAATAAACAGGTCAACCCTTAACATAATTCATTATAGCAGTGATACTGGAAAGATGATCACAAACCAAAAATTTTTACTTTTGTGTAATGAAATTAATACAAGGTAAACATTTATTTTTTTACAGGCCAGAAGCATGACTCAGATGTGAACTACATCTGACTTTTATTGAAGCTCTAGTTTTGTAGAGGACATAATGGGAATAATAATAATAAAAAAAAACTTAATGGCAGTCTTGAAGTAATTGTTATCTTTTCCTACTCAAGATGCAGTAATATTTTTAGTAACTATGACTTTTGACTTGAAACACTGCTTTAACTGTTTAAATTAAAGTATAAATTTTATTGGTTAAAATTATTTCCAGGGACTTCAAGTTAACATTATACAAATAAAATGATATCAGTGAGGTCTCAAAGATTGTATCAAAACAGTAGTTCAATTTCAACATTAACAGAAAGTGTGTCCCCATGTTATCAAAAAAGAATATTTCTTTTGACATAAGAAAAAATTTTGACTTCATAATTTCAATTGAAATTATTTTAAATGAGTCATTTCTGAGAACCTGGCTTGGCAGTGAAGTCTGTGTGCTTTAAGAGCCTGTTCAAGTCAAGAACTCTTTCAGTTAAAAACTTCTATCCACAAAATATGTATAGTTTTGTAAATATACCTAAAATTATATTCCAGAATATCTTTTTTGAGGATAAGTAGGTTTTTAAAAACTTGTACATTGTCCATTTAAGTGTTAGTACTAAAATAATTAAATTCAATTACATCTCAAATAATATCAGCTAAGATTTATCAGTTGTTTAGAACTGTTTTAAGCACTGCTCATACTGACTTATTTAATACTGCTAACAGCTCTCCAATCCTACCAGATAAGAGACAAAGGAAAAAAAAAGGAAGTAAGGAAGCTGCCTAGAAATACAAGCCATAATTTAGTAAAAATAAAGAGTGGTTTTATTGATTGCATATAATTTAGGTATATTAGCATATATTTATAAACTTTTAAGAATTAGAAATAAGTGACTTTTTTTTTTACACCAAGAAAAATCTAGGTTATGGCAGCATGTTCAATGATAATTTAAGTCCTGCACAGTTATCATATCTATTTTTCAGATAATCAAGTCATCATTCAAGCTTTATATTAGGCCACAATATATTTACTCCTATATATGTATTTCATTAAGTAGAACTAAGACATTGTTTTCTTTTTCAATAAACACTCCCTTTTTGTCATATAAACATATCCTCCCCAAATTAATCTTATAATGTACAAAATTTAACTTTTTATCAATAAGAGCTGCCTCAAATTACTTTCACCTTGGAAAGCTACAAAGGCATGAGAAATCAGTAAAATACTATTCTGGACTTCGTATTTTGAATTTTTCATTTTTACCTAAAACCCCAATTTATAAATAAAACTAAATTAACCCCATATTAAAATACTTATTTAGGAAAGTCTTTTTTGTGTACATGTTTAACACAAAGAAAGAAAACATCAAATAGTTTGAGCAAGTATTTGGCAGACCACAGAAAGAAAACAGGACTGTGTGAAACAAAACTGTTTAAGTGTTTTAAAGCTGAAGAGATTGATGAATGTCATTCAAATTTCTCATCTCCTTCTTCCACATCTTTCAAATTGAGTACTTCCAAAGAACCTTTGCCTTTTGTCTCCTTTTTTATTAGCTCATCAATTTCTCTGAAGCAGCCTGGGTCAATGAGACACACCTGAAACATTTAACACAGCTGTTTACCATCTGAAGATAAGCAATATAATAGAATACAGCTTTAACTTCTGCTAAGACAAACACACAATTCTTTCCAGATGTCTCTACTACTACAACTCTACAGTGCAATAGAGAGGACGATGCACCTGGCAGCAGACTGGATTCTAGTCCAGCCTCTGCCATTAAGTATGCATGTAGGCTCCAGTGACAAGGCATTAACTTCCTCGTTTAAAGACTTATTCCGATTCCTTAGTTGTAAGTCAAAGTGGTTGGATTAGAAGACTAGGGTCCTTTTCATACAAAAACTCAGCATAACATTTTATAGCTCAATGAAATCATCTCTTTTTATCCACATCCGAGAGAAAGAAGCCTGAAGGCCTATATAGAAGCCAAGCATAAAGTTTTGAAAAGATTATAGAACTCCAAAGGGTGTAAGATGTGTTGTTTCACATCTGAAGTGGAATGCTAAACAACCCTCTAGAGTTCATTTATTTCTAAATAAGCTGCAAAATCTAGAGACATGAATTTACAGAAAGCTAAGTTGATGCTATGTCTCAATCTATGGTATAAGGATTCAAAGACATAATGTTTTTGCTGCTTCTTTAAAATGTTCTGTTGTAAATGAGGCTGACCAACTTTTAGTATTTTATTTCCAATTTCCTCATAATATACACTCACTGTAAAATACATTCTCTCATCTAAAATCCGGATAAGTCTTTAAACAAGGACTTGTCACATGACCAACATGATTTTATTATGACTAATTTAACTAGAAAACAAAAAAATCATAAGTATGCTTAACTACCATTTAATTCTTCTTAGGACCTCAACATTTTTACCTAATTCTAGTTAAGATGTTCTGGGAATGTCTTACTGTTCACAACTTCTAAATGTTCATTACACATTTATGACTAGAGAATCAACTATTTTGGTAACATAGAGGCAAAGAAATAAGAATATTTTAATCTTACAATTTCTAATTGTTGACTGTAGTCCTCACTTTCTATAACCTTGATCAGTGGCTTGAGCTTTTCTTTCAGCTTTTTCCCTTCATTTACTGGAAGAATGAACCGAAGTCTCATGTGAGCACGTTCTATTTTCATTTTCTCTTTTAACTGCTTGATCACTTCCAAAGCCTATCAAGATAAATTGAAAACATTTGCAAGTTCTTTGCTGCTTCTGCTGTCTTATAAGGTATTCAAAACAAAAGTTTCCATCTACCTGGATTAGGTAATGGTTTCTTAGATAAGACATGAATATAAGCAACTATAGGGAAAAAGAGGTAAATTGGAATTCAAGATGAAAAGCTTTTGTTTCAAAAAACTATCAAGAAAGTGAAAAGACAACCAACAGAATGGGGGGAAATATTAGCAAATCATACATTTGATAAGGTACTTGTATGCAGAATATACACAGCACTCTTATAACTCAGTAATGAAGACAAATAAAGTGATTAAAGAATCTGAATAGTAATTTACCCAGAGACAAAGTGTCAATAAGCATATGAAAATAAGCTCAAATCTTTAGTCATTAGGGAATGCAAATCAAAACCGTAATATTAACTCCAGGATGGTTATAATCAAAAAGGCAGACAATAACAAACATTGTCGAGGATGTGGAGAAATTGGAACCCTTGTACATTGATTGTGGAAATGTAAAATGGTGCAGCTGTTTTGAAAAACGATTTGGCAGTTCCTCAAAAGGTTAAACATGGAGTTACCATATGATCTAGCAATTCCATTCCTGGGTCCAAAGAAATAAAAACATATGTCCACACAAAAACTTGTAATAAATTTTATGGCAGCATTATTCATAATAGCTAAAAAGTAGAAACCCAAATGTCCATCCACTGATGAATGAAAAAATAAAACGTGGTATTTCCATACAATGGGATATTATTCAGTCATAAAAACATTAATGCTTGTCTGAAAAAACGATGTAAGTAGTAAGAATGAAGTACTGATATATGTTACAACATAGATGAACCTTGAAAAGGCCACATATTGTATGATTCCATTTATATGAAACATCCAGGATAGACAAGTCCATAGAGACAGCAATCTGTGGTTGCCAAGGGTTTGTGAGAGAAGGAGGAAGGAGCAGTGACTGCTAATGGGTACAGGGATTCTTTCTGGGGTAATAAAAATGTTCTCAAATTAGGTAGTAAGAAAGGTTGCCAAACTTTATGATTATACCAACGAATTGTACACTTTAAAAGGCTGACTTTTATGGTACATGAATTATATATAATCTTTAAAAATTTAAAAAGTGGTGTTACAATGATCCTTTAAAACTCACAAGTTTTATCTTTAAAGCTTTGATTTGAATAGAAAGATAAGAATCCTATGTATATTCATTTTTAGTTTAAAAAATTCTTTTACCTCCCACTCCTGAAAACCTACCCATTTGCTTCCAGGTACTATCATTTTATTATTACAGACCAATTATTTCAATAATTTATTCACAGAAAACTGGCTTTCATGAGCTACTTTACACTAACGACATAAAAAGCCACTAACCTGTTGTTTGGTACTCTTGTTGGTTTTGACTGAATAGTGGATGTCCTTCATTGCTCTCTCAATAAGGATAACAGTGTATGGTCTCTTTGTTTCAGGGTTCACACATTTGTCGGCTACAATAGTTGCAATGTCCCTAAACATCTGCTCCAGCTGCGTGTGCCGTTCTTTATCTGATACTTGAACCTCCCCTTTAGTTAAAATCTAAAAAAAAAACCCAACATATTTAAGAAAGCAATGTCTTTATTATATACTATTTGTTAACTAAATACAAAAATAACTGAGGAGAAAATTAAATTTCATTCTCTTCAGCTACTGAAATGTAGGTAATCATTTGAGCTTTACCTAAAGAATGCACTGGATTATCTTGTGTTCTAGAATCTCTTATTTAGGATTAGGAGAGGAAAAGGCAATCTTAGAAGAGTCTAAATGATGAAGTACTTGAAATTCTATTTTTAGGTATATTATATTAAAACTATATAAATGGACAAAATAAGGTAATCTAGTAGAAAATTTAATTTCTGGAGGTTTGGTAAAAAACATCCATGTATGGTGACAGATGGTTAATAGACTTATTGTGATCATTTTGTAAGGTATGTAAATGTTGAGTCACTGTTATACACCTGAACCTAATATAATATTGTTTTGTCAACTATATTTCATTTTAAAAGAAGTCCAAGTTTTAATTATAGAGTGAATTTGTGCAGATCAAATTATTGCGTGTTAACTGTTAACTCCAAAAAAAAATACTTAAAAGTTTAACATACATCTAAGTACTTACATGACAAATGGATATTAGGATCAGTTATGCTGCAGCTGATAAAACCCACCTGCTTACAGATTTCAGTCTGGTCATCTGTTCCAAATGCACTGATGAGATCTTCCTTTTTTGCAACCTGACCTTTAGAAACATTTACAAACACTGAGTGGGTCTGTAGAACTTCATCGAGGTCTTTTTCCCTTGTGAGGAGAGGAAAGTCCTAAGTGAATGCACTTGAAACTGGCACATTCATTCACATTTAATACGAAATGGCAATGATATAAACAGCAAGAAACAATAAATACTCAGAAATGACCCTCAGGGCCACGAAAACATTTTCAGAAGCCTCAGAACCGCATTTGTATTCGCATTTACTCATTGGAGAAAAACGTCGTGGGAAGATGCGTGAAACGTTTTCGGGGGGATGTCGGGGTCTGGCTGCAGCCACAGAATACCAATCTCTAGATGGCAGCAGTGAAGACACTACGCAGTTTGGTGAAACTAATGGGCTAAGATCTATGACATCGCTTGTACTATAACTATACTTACTTGGAAAATTAGTCTCTTTGCCTTTATCATTATTCTGGCAAAAAGACCATAATTATGGGAGTTTCTTGGCCCTAGCCTTTGTGACAGCATCAAGGTAAAACCAAATCCCAAACCAACAACCCAACCCAAACCGACCCAAACCGGAACGCTTGGTTTACAGTGACTTCTCAAGCTCACAGTAGGAATAAATTTTTCATTTTCTTCTCTCACAAGACCCCAGGTTGGCTTATTTATTCGACCATCAGAGGAAGATAGCCTCTGAGGCTTCCAGCTCTGGCCAGGGCCGGGAGGGAGAGGGTCACTTACACGCCGCTCCGCCAGCCGACGACTTTGTTTTTGTAGCAGGCGATTTCGAAGCGCTTCCCGGCACGCTTCATGCGTACCACAGCCACATTGGTTAGGCGGATCTGGTTGGTGGGAGTGAAGATCGACATCGTAGTTGCTCACAGACCTACGCCACCGGCCTGAGGGCCACCTGCGCCTCGCTGTAACGACCCGGCAGCGCGCGGCACAGTAACACCGGTAGAATGCCGGGCGCCGCGACTAACTCGGCCCAGCGGGCCGCCACAACACACCCGACTAACTTATTGCGCAGGCGTCAGGTGATACGCGAACCGAACCGGGAAAAGTGAGCAACGACGCCTGCGCATTGTGGCTTTCACGCCATCGTTCCGTGCACAAAAAGAGGCGTTCTTCCAAAAGTAATTTAAGTTAAAGGAGCTAAAGAGCTTTGATTGGCTGGTGGAGCTGATGTTTGCAGACCGGGTGGAAACAGCTCCAGCGTCTCATAGTTCCGCCGAGTTCAGGGCAACAACCACTTTAATCTTTTATTACGGAAAAAACTTAAAATAAAAACAGATAAAAAGTGTAACGAACGCCCATATACCCACCGACTCCCTTCAATAGTTATCAACATTTTGTTATTCTTGTTTCATTCTCATTTTTTGTTGGAGTATTTTAAAGCAAAACATACGGTTTTAGCTTTAAATACTCCAGTCTGTTCTAAAATAACTCCCAACATGATTAGCCACAATTCCTTAATACCGTCTAATAGTCCATAATCAAATTTTCCCTACGCAATGCTCTTTCACAATCGGCCTGTTTCAACAGAGATCCAAACGGGCCCACAGATTGCATTTAGTTGATGATGCTCTTAGTCTATTTTAACGACCCCCGTACCCCCCTTTTTTTCTATGCCTCTGCTGTTTTGACAATGCTTCTCTCCAGAAACGCCCCTTCCTTCTCTGTGCCAAACTAGGGGGGGGCCGAGAGCACTTCAGCCGGCGGACCCGGGAGCTCTCTGTGGTGCTCACTTCTGGGCCCGCCCCTTCCCCCTCTGAGCCAATCCCGACGAGCCTAAGAGTGGCATGGCTGCTCCCGCTCCGCTGTCTCAGGCTATACAGCTAACTAGTTGCGAGGTCTTTCTCACAGTGTCCCCTTAACCAGGCTAGGCGATAGGTTTTTAAGGGCCGCGGTCCTAGTCTTCTGTCAGGCTGCAGAGCCTGGGGTCCGAGGAGAATGGGTAAGGGCCCTGGCTGGTAAGGTTCGTGGGGCTGGAGGGAGGAAACCGTTTTTCTGAGGCCCTCTCCCGGCGGAATGGCGTTCTCAGGACCCTTGAGAGATTGTTGCACTTGTCATTTGCCTTTTGCTTCTAACCTCAGTTAAATGGCAGAGAAAACTCACCCTGCCCCCACCCCTTACCTACATGTATTGCGGATCTTTCCAGGGTGAAGCAGCACCTGTGAAATCTACATTTTAGGTTTCACCTTTTGAAATTGGGGCGCGAGTAATTACTTAAGAACCCTTTACAAGTAACTATGGGTCCTTAAAAATGAAATTAGAAAGTACTATTTTAAGCTTTTCTTATGGAGCAAGTATAACAAAGCAAAATTAAGTCAATTCCACATAAAACATTTTGACTGTTCTCTTGCTTCCAAATGCTATATCTAAATAAAGACATATATATATGTATGTATGTATATGTATACATATACACACACACACATACACACATATATATACGATTTATCATTATCATTATAATGTATCACATTACTACTTAGTGCATTATTTTTATTATAATTGATATTCCATAGATTTAGCCTTCTTGAATATGGAGGTTGGTTTCATTTTTTTCATTAAAATAAGGATGGACATCTTTGTAGCTTTAAGTAAAATTACACATATGTATCATTTTAAATTTAGATCCTCCTTTGGATACATGGGACTTCTCATCTTTAATATCATTATGGATAAACAGGTTTTACATATATTTGGGCTTTGCCTTTGGTATTAGCCTTTGGATATGTTTCCAGATTGTCATCAGAAAGCAGGTAAGTGGAGTTTTTTTTTTTATAGGAGAGTATTAATGTGTCAGATTTAATAGAGAATTAGAGTTCAGATTTTCTAAGGCCTTCAGAAGAATGTAGAAAAGCTAAAAGGAACTTTAAATCACTTTATGTTTGATGTCTAGACTTTTTTTAATACCTAAAAATTTTATTCTCAGTTTTTACAGGCTAAGTTATTACGGACTAACTTATTTATCTTTGTTGAGCTGTGGGTGTCTCGTTCTTAAGATACAGGAAGATTTTCATAATGAAAAATCAAACTTTTGTAAAAAAAAATCTGTTTCATACGTTTAAGGGGTAATAGTCTTCACTTTTCTTTCCACTAACTACGAATCAGAAAATAAGTTTCTACTCTTATCCCACTCAAATGCATTATGGATGAAAGTATGTATAGTTTTATTCTTGAACACTTACTTTCAATCTGTATAACATATGATGAAAATTCATTATGGTCTTAAGAAATGTGGGTCTTGCCTTTAAAGGGGTTATATACCAAGGGATTAGTATTTGAGGAGTACAATAAAAAAGACCAGTAGAATAATGAAATGAGTCAGTATCTGTGCTGATTTTCATTCCTACTGAAGTAGGGAAAAGATTCAAACTTGATGTATTTGTGCAGTCATTTATCTTCAAGGACAAGAACTCACAGGAGAAATCTGTTATGAAAACAAATCAGGATTTGATGAGAAACGGTTATATCTCTCTTCAAAAAAAGGAGATCTTTGTGTCTGGAGTAAAGATTTTCTATGGTTCTCAGACTGGTACAGCAAAGGTAAGAACTTTTTATAATACTTTCCCTTGGGATTACTGATCAAGAAAATCCCTGAAAAACGCCCTTTAGCAATGAATTAGTCTTCCAGTCTTCTTTCATCTACTTTTTCTTTTTTTCAGCTTTCATTTTTCCTTCCTGGGATAGTAGGTGGGTTTTAACTCTTGTGCCCAATTCCAGCTAATTGGAGGTATCTGGTGGTCACTGTCATGAAGAATTTTTGTTGTGAAACTTGCTTCTGTCTCAGTGGAATGGAAAGTTTCAGGGCTATTTATTGATGTCTAGAGGTAGGGGATAGTGGAAAGAGAATGGCAGCAGTAGTGTCCAGTATGGGCCCTGACTTTCACAACTTCACACATCTAATGAAATATATTTCGATTTCTAATAGTATAGCAAGTGTTAACAGTAGACACTGAATACTGTTTAAAGTACATACACATCACATATGTATATCTGAGAGATGCTTTTCATTCTTTAATTGTATCTAGATGCTGCCTGCTTCTTTGTTACGAAGTTCGTAGCTATTTAGTGCTTTCTAGAAAAAGATTCTAAGGCTGACATGAAAATGAATTGAAAAAAATTCAGTCTGTTATTTTTGTATAGTACTGTACAAAAGAGTTTTACTGCCCTCTTTGGGTATTTTGTTGAATTATACTTTTTTATTATTAAGTTCAACTTTAAGCAACAGAGTTGGGAAACAGGAAGAAATTTTAAAAAGCATCTGAGCACCCAAAAACAAAGTTCTTTCAATGTTACTCATAAAAGAGTCTAGTTATAGCCTCTTATGAGTGTTTTAAAAGTTTTTGAAAGATCAGATTAATCCTTGCATATGGTAACAAATCCAGGTGTACAGAAGATTCATAATGAAAAGTACTCTCCAGAGAACTTCTTTTAACTCTGTTTTAGTTCCTCTGATGATTATTTCTTTAACCTTCTTATGCTATGTTTCTAAATTTATCAATGTTAGATAAAAGTTGCTGATTTCTTATATTAGTTGACACAAACATTCCTCAGATCTCAGTGGCTTAATATTGTTGCCCACATCATAGTTGGTATAGGTTAGATGGCCCTCCTTCTTAAAGCTATGCCACCTGAAATTCTTTATTCTGCTTTCACATTTGGTTGATTCAATATTTTGACTAGGTCAAAAAATTTTTCCTTAAGACTTTGAAGGCATCACTTCATTGTCTTCCGGGAGGGAGTACTGCTGATGAGAAGGCTAATCCCCTCATTCCTTTGTAGATGACTTTATTTTGTTTCTGGAAACTTTTACAATCAGTTCTTTGTCCTTGATGTTTGGAATTTTTGTGAAATGGTGTTAGGTTGGATCTCTTTTATTAGCTATTGTGCTGACACTTTGAGTTCTTCTGAAGATTTGTGTGCATTAATTCTGCTAGTATTTCTTGGGTAAATTTTTTTCCCTTCCATTTTTTCTCTTCTTTCTTTCTGGGACTCCTGTTAGTTGAATGTTGCAGCTTCTGGATGGCCTTCTTCTGTATTTCAAATCTTATCTCTCATACTTTTTTTGTAACTTTTTCTTTAATTCTATATTCTTGGATTTTAATTCCAAACATTTTAAAAAATGTTTTATGTCAGCTATTATGTTTTTAATTACAAAAATGCCATTTTGCTCAATTTTTATGACATCTCGTTTATAATTTAAGAATATATCTTAATGAGTTGCATTTTCGGTTTCCTTAGTTACCGGCTTTTTTAGTTTTTTCTACAGCTCATATTTCTCTTTCCTGCTCATATTGTTCTTGGTAATCCATGGTTTTCTGTTCATATTTTGGACAGAATGATGAGGTAGCTGGTGTGTATTTTCTCTGTTACTGTATGAACGGGTTTGTTTTCTTTAATTGTAAATTCTCATTGGATGCTCTGCACAGGATGGCTCAGGGCATGCCATGTGACCTGTTGGCCCCCAACATCTTTCTCTAACTACCACCTCGTTTTTTAAAAGATAGTAAAACTTGGAAGTGTCATTTGTTCTTGCTTGAAGATGTTTCTCTACTCCTGTTTTTCTTGAACCATTCAATTAGGCTTGCAGGCCCCAATGTGCTTCCAGTGACTTCCATTTTGCTAAATAATTCTCAGTCTTCATCTTAGTTGATGTAATAGTTGCATGACAATTCCTTCTTGAAATATTTTCCTCATTCAATTTTTAAGACATTGTTCTCTAGGTTCTCCTTCTACGTTGCTGAGGCTAGTCTTTCTCTCATTAGCTGATTTATCCCCATCTTGACCTAGGAGTGTCCCAGGGCACAGTTCTTGAGACTGTCTTTATCTGTCTGCACTTACTCTGAGGTATCTTGTGATCTAGAGCTTTAAATTCTGTTACATAGAATTTGGCAAACTTTCTGTAAAGGGTTCAATTTTCTATTTCACATGTTTTTTTTTATTTTGGGGGAGTTTTACAAGCCATATGGCATTTGCTGCAACTGCTCAACTCTGCTGATGTGGTGTGGAAGCAGTCAGAGACAATGTGTAAACAAATGCACGTGACTGTGTTCCAGTAACTTTTACTTAAAAAAACAAATAGAGGACCAGATTTGGCTTGTGAGCCTTAGTTTGCCAACGCCTGTATTAGATGATGGCCTCTAAATTTATGTTTCTAATCTGAACCATTCCTTAACTCCACACTCATATTCAGTTGCCTGTTAGATCTTCATGTGATGTCTAGTAGGCATCTCAAACTTAATATGCTCAAAACTGAACTCTTGATTTTTTGCCCAAACATGTACCACTTATAATCTTTTAAAAAAAAAATTAGTTTATTTTAATGAGTTTCAAGTATACAGTACATTGGTTAGACATCTATATAGTTCATAAAATGATCCCCCCAATTGCTCCCTCCCTCCCCTGACCCTCCACCTAGCCAACGTATTAATACTAATTGCATATCCTATGCCGTGCTCCCCATCCCTGTGACCACCCATCAGCTACTAATTTGTACTTCTTTAACCCTTCACCCCATTCTTCCAGTCCCCCAAAGCCTCCCCTCTGTCCATCACCAAATTGTCCACTATATTTGGAATCTGTTTTTGATTAGTTTGTTCTTTTTATTCCTTAGATTCTGCATATAAGTGAAATCATATAGTATTTATCTTTCTCTGTCTGACTTAAATACCTTGTACGTCCATCAAAGCAATATCTTTTTCCATCTCCTTCTTTTTAGTCTGTGTGTCCTTTAATCTGAAGTGAGTCTCTTGTAGGCAGCATATGTAGGGGTCTTGTTTGCTTATCCATTCAGTCACTCTATCTTTTGGTTGGAGCACTTAATTCTTTTCTCCTTAAGGTACTTATTGGTAGGAACATAGTTGTTACCATTCTTTATTTCTGTTTTTGATACATGTTTATTCTTAAAGAAGCCCCCCCTGCCCATTTCCTGTAATACTGGCTTTGTGGTGATAAATTATTTTAGCCTATTTTTGTCTGGCAAGCTCTTTATCTATCCTTCAACTCTAAATGATAGCTTTGCTGGATAAAGTATCCTTGTTTGTAGATCTTGGGTCTTCCTCCTGACGAATATTTTGTGCCAAGCCCTTCTGTCCTGCATAGTTTCTTTTGAGAAATCAGCTACCACTCTTATGGATGTTCCCTTATAAGTAATTATCTGTTTTTCTCTTGCTGTTTTTAATATTCTTTCTTTGAATTTAACCTTTGGCATTTTAATTATAATGTGTCTTGGTGTGGGCCTCTTTGGAACCCTGGTTTTTGGAGTTCTCTGAGCTTCCTGGGGTTTTATGTCCATTTCCTTCACCAGGTTAGAGAAGTTTTCCATCATTATTTCTTCAAATAGCTGTTTAGCATCTTGATTTTCATCAGTTACACCGATCAGATGGATATTTGGACCCTTAATGGTGTACCATATGCTCCTTAAATTATTTTTATAGTCTTGGCATCTTATCTCTTGCCATTCTGATTGTTTGTCCTTGGCTTTCCCATCCTCTAGATAGGGCATTTGATCTTTTTCTTTATTCACTATGTTTATTCCTTTGTTTATTACATTTACTATACTTCTCATCTCAGATGAAGTGTTCTTTATTTCTGACTGGTTCCCTCTTATAATTTCCATTTCCATTTTTATGTTTTTTTATCTCTTGAAGTTCTCATTGAATTTATCTACAGGCAATTTTTCTTTGCTGCCGCTCCTTGTTTCTGTCACAACTTTGATTTGATCTCCAGAGGGGTGAACAGAGCCTCTATCATCTGTGCCATATTTTTTCCCTCCTTCACTTATAATCTTTATCATATCAGTAAATAGCAACTTCATTCTTGCAGTTACCTAGTTAAAAAAAATTTTTGACTTCTTTTTGTTACTGTACATATCCAGTCTGTCAGCAAATATTGTTTGTTCTACTTTCAAAATATACCCATATTCCAGTCACTTCTCACCATCTTCCATGCTGCCACCCTGGTCCTAGCCATCCTTGTATTTTGTCTGGATTTCTGTAGTCATTTCACCATTGGTCTCCTTCATTCAGTGCTGCTCAGCATCCTTTCTTGACTTCAGTGTACACTCAATTCAGCAACCACAGGGACTCAGCGAACTTAAGTAAAATCATATTTTCCTCTGCTTAAAACCCAGAAATGACTCCATCATTCACTTAGAGTAAATGTCAAAGTTGTCATAGTGACCAAGAGGCCCTTATGTCTGCTTTTCTATTAACTCTCTTATCTTACATAACGTGGTCCCTCTTCTGCAATCTTATTAACCTCCTCACCAAGCCTCCTCCCTCCTTTGGGCCTTTTCACTTACTTGTTCTTGGGGTAGCTGCATGGTCTGCTCTCTCATTTCTTTCAGGTTTGGCTCGGATCTTTATATTTGAAGCCTATTGCAGTGTTTTCTGATACCAAATACTTGTCATTTCCCAAGCCCATTCACCAGTTCTGACACTGACTACCCAAAATTATCATCAGACTCCACAGGTTTAAGGGCACAGTCCACAAAGCTGTCCCCACTTCAAATGCTAATTGCAAGTCCCATAATTCCCTCCTTAGATTTGATAATTCCATAGAGTAACTCACAGAGCTCAGGAAATTACTTACATTTACTGGTTAATTGTAAAGGATATAGCACAGAAACAGACAAATGGGAGACATGCATTGGGTAAGATTTGGGGGGTATAGGTGTCTGGGTGTGCCACCTCTTCAGCATATCCATGTGTTCACCAACCTTTGTCATTTAGAGGTTTTTATAAAGATTTCATTATACAGACACGATTGATTAAATCATTAGCCACTGATGATTGAACCCACAGGATGGAAGGGTGCTGAAAGTTCTAAACCTATAATCAGCTGGTCTGTTTTCTGTCAACCAGCCCCCATCCTGAAGCTACCTAGGGCCCACTGCTACCATTAGTCGCTTCATTAGCATAATACAGATGGTAAATCCCAAGGATTTTAAGAGTCTAAGAGCTAGAGACAAAGACCAAATTTTTATTTTTTACACACCTGGCTTGACCCTCTCTGTAAAATAATAACTATTCCCCGTTTCTCCAGTACTGTATTTTTCCCATTATCCTGATTTATTTTCCTCCATAGCACTACTCATCATCTGATATATTGTATATTTTCTCATTTCTATGTTTATTTTCTCTTTTTCTGTTAGAAGATAAGCTCCTTGAGGGGTAAGACTATGCATATCTTGTTCACTGTCGTGTAATATTGCCCAGGACTGAGACTGGCATAGTAGATGCCCAGTAAGTGAATAGGCTTAGCTAAGCAAAGAAGGGGGAGTTTTCCTGGGGTGCCAACATCTGACTAGAAATTTTAGCTAACTCAAACATTTGGTTCATTTTGTGTGGAGATCTAGAAGTGTGTTGCCTGCGAGTAAAGGGTTCTATATACACTTGTTCTGTATTCAAATTGTCATATTGGCTCTTCTTTGCCCCATAGTTTCCTTGTGTTTCTGCTTCAGTAGCTGACTCTGAGCCCAGAGCCTCTTTGGGGTCTGTCAGGCATATGAACTCTCTCCTAGGACTTTCTCTTGTCTGTCAGCCTGTTTCTATTTGCTTTTTGTTTTCCAGAAATGTTTCTCATATTTCCCATTCTCTTCACTTTTGTTTTCCAGAAATGTTTCTCATATTTCCCATTCACTATATATTTTTGTATGTCTCTGTTTTTTTCTAGTGGGGCAAAGCAGCTGGAATGTCAAAAAGCCAATTTAAGATTAGTCCCATATATACTTAGAGTGAGAAAAATAAGGTTAAATGTTTGATCTCTATAAAGATGTTTGAGAAAATAATAAAAATGACAATAGTATTTGTGTTTGTGATGACAAATTGGAAAAGTTTTTCGTGAAAAATGCCATGCCTCATTTTCTTACCAATAGGGATAAATGAAGACAGTATTTTGCTTATTCAGCTTATTGAAGATTGATTTTTGTTTTCCTGTTAGGGATTTGCAACAGTTCTTGCTGAAGCCATTACCTCCCTAGATCTGCCTGTGGAAGTTATTGATCTGAAAGAATATGATCCAGATGATCATCTAGTAGAAGAGGTTGGTAATTGTCTTATTTTTTCTTGAATCAAAACTCAAATTTAGTGACTTCCTGTGTTCTGGGGTAAATAGAATCAGAATAAATTTAATTTTTATGCAAAAGGATTTCAGTTGGTTGAATTTTCAGTGTCAATCTGAGCTGTCAAATGTATGATGTGTTACACTGGTTCTGAAGTGGTGTGGGGCCTGTCTCTCTCATTAGACTCTCCGGGGTTAGACGTGAAGGTGAGAAAGCTTGGATGGATTGAGGTTTTCCTCTGCCCTCCTGCTTTGAATATCTTATTTAAGAAGGATGGTTATTGATGGCAGTTTGCCGGCATGGAACCATGTGTAAACCTCCTGCAAGGTCAGGAGCCACCTGGGTAGCAGAAGGAGTATGGGTTTTGGAGTTAGAGAAGTCTCTTACTAGTTGTGTGATCATCCTGCATTACTTAGGATCTATGAGAGTTGAATTTCTTCACCTGAAAAATGCCCCTTCCCCTCCTCTAGTCTTACCCAGTTAGGGAAGTTTGCCTTACAGTAGTGGTTCTCAAAGTGTGACCCTTGAATTAGCAGTATCAGCATCCCCCGGGAGACTGTTAGAAATGCAGATTCCAAGGTCCTAGCCCAGCTCCACTGAACCAAAGTCTGGATGTGAGGCCATGTTTTAATAAGTGCCCCAGATGATTCCAAAGCAGCTAGAGTTGGAGAGGCAGGCACTAGGGCACAGGTGGACAAACTTTTTCTGTAAAGAGCCTAATAGTAAGTATCTTCAACTTTGTGAACCATGCAGCTATAGTTCTGCCTTTGAGGCATAAAACAGCCATAGACAATATGTAAATGAACGAGTGTTTCTGTGTTCCTCTCAGACAGGTAGCGAGCTGGATTGGGCTTGTAGGCTGTAGTTTTCTAGCCTCTTCTTAATGGATAAACTTGAAGCTGTTACTGTCCATTTTTCTTCTTCAAGAAAACAATGAGTGAGCTCAAATCTGCTCTAAATTATTTGCAAAAAGTTATTAGCAAACTTTGATATTTAGTAGTTAGTAAGGGATTACTTATAATTTACCTCACAAATTGGAACTCTTAAGATATATTCAAGCAGATAAAATACTGTGACTAGCAGGACTGAAGATGTATTTTGTTTACCCATGTGGATGATGGTGCCAAGTCGTTATTTTACATTTAAAAAGTTTTATTGCTTTAATTTTTCAGGTAATTTTCTAAGAGATCTTTCTGTCTTTTTTCCTAATTTACATTTTATTTCCAATATGACCAACTGGAGATGATTAGGAATTTATAGTCTGAGAACTGGAATGGAATATATGTTGAAGGGTACCAGGAGATATGTTGGCAAGTGACTGGGTTTTCTCCCCCATACAAGGTGTCTTTGCTGAGTTTTGAAAAAGATTAATGTTTCTGAAAGCACCCTTTCTGCTTAGAAATTAATATGATAGGAATATCAGAGTTAAAAAGGGATTTTCTTCTGGGATATTCTTCTGAAATAATTATTGTTTTGGTTAGGTTACTAGTAAAAGTATTTGTGCCTTTCTGGTTGCTACATATACTGATGGTCGACCAACTGAGAGTGCCGAGTGGTTCTGCCAATGGTTAAAGGAAGCATCCACTGATTTTCGATTTGGCAAAACTTACCTGAAGGGTATGAGATATGCGGTGTTTGGCCTGGGAAATTCTGCCTATGCGAGTCACTTTAACAAGGTAGGTACAAGGTAGATAAATGTTGAATTATAGGGATAAATTCTCTTAATTAAAAAAATTAATACACACATACATATATATATATGTGTGTGTGAAAATAATCTGCAAACTTTGGTATATAATTGTAAACTTATTATGTTGTTCTTTATAGCTGTGAATTGCTATACAAGATTGTGTATAGTAGGCTCTCAGGAAATTTTTGTTGAAGAAAGTGAATGAATATGACGTGTATTGTCTAGTGTCTTAGGGGCCTGGATTCATGGATTCCAGCCTCCTCTCCCCAGGTAGGACCTTGTAGATGGAAGATCACTGATTGTTTGGGCTTCCTCAACTACCTGTTCTGTTATTGAATAACCTTTACTTCTCAAGCTAACTCTTAATACATTTGAACTCACTTTCTTTTAATCATTAATTTTTAAAAGACAATAGAAGAAAAACATTCACAGCTTTTTATGTAATAAAACATTAATTGTTTTGTTTTCCTGGATCTTTTTTCTAAAGGAAATTAACTAGGCTCCTTTACTTTTTCATTGTATTCTCGATACTTTAAAAAATAAAAATTTGGAACCTCAGTTTCTTATTGGTTCTAAAATGTTACTAGAACTTTTGAATGTGTACCTTTCCCACAAAATGGGCCCAGTTGGCTCACCTGTCTTTGGTAGAATGCGAGTAAAGGTGAAAGTGGAGACCTTTCTTTAAACTTGTTTTCATTGTTATTACATCAAATTATATATATGTTTCCCCCTGTATTTTAGAAGTAATTAGACAAAAAAATGGTAAAATTCAGATATGTAAGTATTTTCTTTAATGCCTTGCCACTCAAAACATCTTAAGCTTTTTAATTCTTAACTGTGTTTCTTGATAACACCTGTACCTCAGCTTCACTGCTTCACATTGCAATAAAATTAATTTCTGAGTTTATGAAATTGTGAGTCTTGCCAAATGGGCCCCATGTACACTTTGTTATTAAATGGGCTTTGGCCCCATAGGCTCTGCTACATTTTGGAACAAATTTCCCTAATGAATGATTTTATTTTGACATTGTTTCGAAATAATAGGCTTTAACCCTTTGTTTAGTTAAAGGGTTTGTCTCTCTTTGTTAAAAAAAATCTTTTGCAGAATCTTATCAGAATGTATCAACTATAGTCCATGTGGGTTGCAGCGGTGGCTGGAGGGCCTAAAGCCTTTTTGGCTAAGCAGTTCCCTGTTTGCAGCAGCAGCAGCAGCAGCAGGGGTTCCCACAGCTACTCCAGGCTTTTGCAGAGTAGTCTACAAACCTCTGATTTAGATTGTGTTGAGCTCATCTATCTTTTTTTCTTGCAGGTTGGCAAGAATGTTGATAAATGGCTCTGGATGCTGGGTGGTCATCGTATAATGACTCGAGGGGAGGGCGACGGCAATGTTGTTAAAAGCAAACAGGGCAATATTGAAGCCGACTTCAGAGCTTGGAAGACCAAGTTCATCTCCCAGCTCCAGATACTTCTTAAAGGAGAGAAGAAACCCTGTGATGGCAACTGTAAGAAGGGCAAATGCAAATCTAATGAGCACATTTTAGAGGAGATTGAGCCAGGGTCTCATGCTCAGGATGGGTTGCATCAGAGAGACACCGAGGTGTGTGGCTTGTGTATTCATGTCTTTCTGCTTTCCTCCAGTGTTTGGAGATACTGAACCTTACCTCTGCCCTGAGACACTATTTCAGTGACTTCTGGTTAGAAGGAAGAAGATCTGGAATTCATGTAGGACTGTTTTAGAGAGTGAAGTCTTAGGAGTTAAACCATGCCGTGCTGGATGCTTTCTTGTATCTCTTTAACTGTTGCATTGCTAGAGTCAGGTAGATTCTAGGTTAGGAAATAGGCCCAGAGAAGCTAAATATGTCCAGGGCTGAGCTCATATCTTTTTATCCCCAAGCCACATTCTTCCTTACTTCTCTAAAATGAATCTGTTAGTCACTCAAATTTAAAGGCTGCAAGTAATTCTAGATTCATCTCTTTAAACCCTCACATTCTAAACATTTCTCTTTCTTCCTTCCTTCTTCAAATAACCCAGTTTCTTTGTCATCAGGCTGTTGTTTTTTGGCCACCTGTCACTTGCATCATTCAGGAACAGCTTTACATTCTGACTCACTTTCCTTTTTTCTCCACTTTTGTTCCTGTCATTACTCTTTGTGGCTAAGTCATCCATGTAAATGATTTATCCAGCACCCTGGCCTGCCAGTTTCCTGGCCTTCAAACCTCCAGCAACCATTTTCTTTGCTGATGGCCTCTCACTTCCATGGTTACCTCTGAAATTTCATGTTCCTGTGACCTAAACTCTGACATCTTTCTGGCATTCTTTAAAATTCTTTTTATCCCATATCTTTTTCATTAAATAGTGAAAAACTTTATTTTACTTCTGTCCTTACCCAGTTTAAATTTTTATACATTCTTTTAAAACATCTTCAGTTTTCTAAAACATCTTCAATTGCCTTTTCTTCCACTTTGTTTTATAACCCAACTAGCTGAACTCCAACCCAGGTTGAAACCTGCTATCTGCCTTCCCTGTGGCCTGTTGCTTGCTGATTGACCATAATTCATGATCACAGACTTAATATGAATTCAGAACTTCCCAGCAGTCTCTGACATTTTCTTAAAATTCCCTTTCTCACTTTCCAAGATGAATGTTTAATATTGTTTCTTTCTACTTCTTCCTCCAGCTCTTGTATGAAGCTATCAGAGAGGAATTCTCTTATAGCCCCTATCTGCAAATCTTCACTCTCTTTTCTGTCGCAGAAGATCAAGAATCTGGTTCTGTCAAAGACTACTTTCTGTGCATGCTCTGGAATCAAGGACTTTGTTCCTTTGTTCCTCTCTCTCCTACATCGTTAATCTTTTTCTCTCTACTAGATGGTTCCTATAAACACATAAATGTACCCTGGAATCCCAGTGTTTAATCAGACGCAAAAAGCAAATACAAAACAAACCTTCCCTTTATGCTGTGTCTTTCAGCTGCTGTTTCATTTTTCATCTAGCCAGTCTTTTTGCTTATGTTTCCTTATTTTTTCCTCTAATTGGTTTTTAACATTTTTTATAACTTTTTAAAATATCGAGGTAAAATTCACATAACAAAATTAACATTTTAAAGTATATAATCCAGTGGTATTTAGCACATTCACAATTTTGTGCAACTACTACCTATATCAAGTTCCAATACCTCTTCATCACCTCAGAAGAAAACTCCTTACTCATTAAGCAGTCACGCTTCAGTCCCTTACCCACAACCATGACAACTTCAAATTTGCTTTCTGTCTCTGTGGACTTAACATATTCTGGATATTTTATACAAATGGAATTGTGTAATGTGTGACCTTTTTTTGTCTGGCTTTTTTTACTTAGCTTAATGTTTTGGAGGTTCATCTATGTTGCAGCATATGTCAGTACTTCATTACTTTTTACAGCTGAATAATATTCCGTTGTGTAGATATATCATCTATATGTGAGCCATTTATCTGTTGGTGGACATTTTGGTTATTTCTGCCTTTTATCTATTGTGAATAGTGCTGCTGTGACAATCATATATGGATATTTGTTTAACTTCAGTTCTTTTGGGTATATACCTTTTGGAATTGTTGGGTCATGTGGTAATTCTCTCTTTAACTTTTTGAGGAACCACCAATTTTCCACAGTGGCTGCATCATTTTATATCCCCATCAGCAATGTACAATTCTTTGAATTTCTCTACACCAACATTTCTTATTTTCCTTTTTCTTTTCTTTCTTTTCTTTTTTCTCTTCTTTTTTCTTTTCTTTTCTTCTCTTTTCTTTTCTTTTCTTTTCTTTTTTCACTTCTCTTCTTCTCTTTTCTTTTTTTCTTTCTTTATTATAACCATCCTAGTGAGTGTGAAGTGATATCTCCTTGTGGTTTTCTATGCATTTACTTCTAATGCCTGATGATGTTGAATATCTTTTCACATGTTGATTGCCATTTATATATATTTTTTGAAGAATGTCTATATTCAAGTTCTTTGCCCATTTTTTAATTGGGTTGTCTTTGTTGTTGAAGGGTAAGAGTTCTTTATTATATTCTAAATAGTAGAACCTTATCAAAGATACAATTTGCAGATACTTCCCTCAATAGGTTTTCTTTTCAGTTTCTTAATCACACCCTTTGATACACTAAAGATTTTAATTTCTATGAAGTCCAATTTGTTTTCTTATGTTGCTCATGTGTTGGGGTCATATATATGAATCCATTGTTAAATCCAATATAGTAAAGATTTAATCTTTTACTTTCTTCTAAGAATTTTATAGTTTTAGTTCTTATTTTTAGGTCTTTGATCCATTGCGAGTTAAATTTTGTGTATGGTATGAGGTAAGGGAACAGTTATATTCTTTAGCATGTGTATAACCAATTGCCTCAGCACCATTGAATGAACTTAGCACAAGTCATTTGTCCACAGATGTGTGGTTTTCTGGATTCTCAATTCTATTCCATTGATCTATCAGTCTGTACTTGTGCCAGTAGATTTGTAGTTAAGTTTTGAAATCAGGAGTTCTCCAGCTTTGTTCTTTTCCAGTGTTTTGGCTTTTTTGGGGCCCTTTGCAATTCTATGTGAATTTGAGGAGCGGTTTCTCCATTTCTGCAAACACATTGTTGGGATTTTGATAGTGATTACATTGAGTCTTATAGATCTCTTTGAATAGCATTGTCATCGTAGCAATATAAAGGCTTCCAATGAACGTGGGACATTTCTACCTATTTAGGTGATCTTTAACTTCTTTCAACAATATTTGAGCTTTCAGTGTCCAAGGATTTCACCTTTTATTTAAATTTTTTTCTTAGGTATTTTATTTCTTTAGATGCTATTGACTTCCACAGTGGTCAGAGAATATTCCTTTTTCTTTTCTTTTTAAAAATTAATTAATTAATTAATTGTGATATTAATGAAATCCAATAAGTTTCAAGTATACAATTCAACAGTAAACCATATATATATTGCATTGTGTTTACCACCCATAGCTAGAGTTCTTTCTGTCATCACATATTTGACCCTTTTAACCCATCTACCTCCCCACTTCTCCCTACCCTTTAATAACCTGTTCATGTCCATAAGTTTCTCTTTGTCATGTTTGTTTGTGGATTTTAGATTTATATCCCATATAGAACTAATATCATGTGGTTTTCAACTTTTTGTCTGGGTTATTTCCCTTAGCATGATTGTCTCGAGGTCCAGCCACATTGTTGCAAATGGCAGTATAGCTTCTTATATATAGCTTCTTACATAGCTTTTTCTTGTAGCTGAGTAATAGTCCATTGTACATATGAACCATATCTTCTTTATCCAGTCATCTATCATAGGACACTTCAGTTGCTTTCATGTCTCGGGGTTGCTGTTTGGCTTGGAGGATAAGGGGCTGGAGCAAAGGCGTGTTCTGGGTTTGTGGGTGGGAGTTTTGCTAGTCTTGTGTCTCAGTCTCCTGCTTTGCAACCATAGCTGTTAAGACCCAACTGTTGCCCCTCCACACTTATTCTTCTTCTGCTTTGTTCGCTGATCCCTGCCTCTGCTGGGTGGAGCTCACAGATCCCTCAGGCAGGGCTCTTTGGGGAACTGTCCAAAATTTCTCATCTCCCTCCTCCTGTAGGGAGCTCTGATTGTGAGAGGCAGCTTCTTTGTTCCTTCCAATCTATCCTCCATACTCCCAGTGTTCTGACCTCTGGAAGCTCTTATGCATAGACCACTTGCCTAGATGAGCTTGTGTGCAGGTTGAGTGTGTTATTTGTTGAATTTTAGATGTTTAGCATATTGTTATTTCAAGGGGAGAGATCCAGGGATATCTCACTCCACTAAGCTTCTGACCCAGAGGATATACTTTGGATGACTTTAATCTATTAAAATTTATTAAGACTTGCTTGATGGCCTGTCCTGATGAATATTCTATGTGTACTTGAGAAGAATGTGTAATCTGTTTTTTAGTGGAGGGTTCTGTGTTTCAGTTAGATCTAATTGGATTATAGTGTTGTCTCTATCCTCTGTTTTCTTGTTGATCTATTCAATTTTCTATCTATCATTGCGTGTAGGGTATTGAAACTGTCTTTTTCTTCTGCAGTTCTATCAGTTTTTTCTTTATATGTTTTGATGTCTATTAGGTGCATATATGTTTATAACTTAAATCTTCTTGATTCAGTGCTTTTATCAATGTATAATGTCCTTTATCTCTTGTAACAATTTTGACTTAAAGTCTGTTTTGTCTGATATTAGTATAGCTGCTCTCACTCTCTTTTGGGTACTATTTGCATAGAATATCTGTTTTTTAATTTTTATCCTGTTTATATATTTGGATCTAAATGGAGTCTTTTGTAGATATCATAGAGTTGTTTCCTGTTTTTTTTTTTAAATTCATTTTACCTGTCTCTACCTTTGAATTGGAGAGTTTAATACTTTTTCATTTAAAATAATTACTAATACTTACTTTTGTCATTTTATTATGCTTTCTATATATCTTACATCTGTTTATTTCTCAGTTTGTTCATTAGTACCATCTTTTATGTTTTATTGATTTTATGGTATACCATTTTGATTCCTTTCTCAGTTTTTCTGTACATTTCATTAATTTATTAATTTATTCATTTATTTTATTTCTGTACATTTTAAAATTATGTTTTGGTACTGTTGTTCCTTAGTATTTACAGGGGATTGGTTCTTAGACCCCCTGCAGATGCCATCATCTGTGGATGTTTAAGTCCCTCATATAAAATGGTGTAGTATTTGCCTATAACCTATGCACATCCTCCTGTGTGGACTTTAAATCATCTCTAAGTTACTTATAATACCTAATACAGTGTAAATGCTAAATAGTTGTTATACTGTACTGTTTAGGGAATAGTGACAAAAAGATTCAGTACAGACAAACCATCATAAGCCTAGTATATTAGCAACAATGTAACTTTTTTAAAAAATATTTTCAGTCTGTGGATGTAGAAGCTGCAGATATGAAGCACCATATGTAGTTACTCTGGGGGTTGCAGTTAACCTCTTTCACTTACAACACTTGATTTGCATTAATACCACCTCAGTATACAAAAGTCGTGCTTTTGTTCAGTTCTGTACCTTCCCCTCCATGATGATGTTGTTACAAATTACAACTTTATAC
This sequence comes from Macroglossus sobrinus, assembly GCA_004027375.1. Taxonomy (NCBI): domain Eukaryota; kingdom Metazoa; phylum Chordata; class Mammalia; order Chiroptera; family Pteropodidae; genus Macroglossus; species Macroglossus sobrinus. The sequence continues at coordinate 125,342 of PVKZ01002500.1, forward strand.
ATTGTGTGTCCATTGACATGAATTTATGGTTAATTGTTTTATGCATTTGTCTTTTAAATAATCAAATAAAAAAAGAGGAGTTACAAGCCAAAATTACAATAATAGTGGCTTTTGTATTTACCTATGTAGCTATCTGGACCTCTATTCTTTCTTCATACAGCTTTGAGTCATTGTCAGATGTTCTTTTCATTTCTGCCTGAAGGATTCGCATTTTTGTAGGGCAAGTCTTCTGATAATGAATTCTTTCAGTTTTTGTTTATCTGAGAATGTCTCCATTTCTTAATCAGTTTTGAAGGATGGCTTTGCTGAATATAGAATCCTTGGTTGACAGGTTTTTTGTTTTGTTTTTTTTTTTTTTTTTGTCCACCGCTGTCTGGCCTCAGGGATTCTTGATGAAAAATTAGCTATTAATCTTGTCTTTTTGAAGCTCCTTTGTATGTTGAGTTGCTTCTCTCTTGCTGCTTTCAAGATTCTATGTCATTGTTTTGACAGTCTGATCATAATGTGTCTCAGTTTGGTTCTCTGACTTTATCTTTCTTCAAGTTTATTGAGGTTCTTAGATGTGTAGATTCATGTATTTTATCAAATTTGGGAAGTTTTCAGAAATTAGTTCTTCTATTTTTTTTTGCTCTTTCTCTTCTCTCTTTCTAAGACTCTCCTTCTGTATGTGTTGGTATGTTTCATGGTGTCCTATAGGTCCTTTAGGCTCTGTTCATTTTTCCTACTGGCTAATTCAACTGATCTGTTTTCATGTTTGCTGATTCTTCTGCCTACTCAAATCTGCCATTGAAACCCTCTAGTGAAATGTTCAGTTGAGGTATACTTTTCAGCTCAAGAACTTCCTTGTGTTTATTCTTACAATTTTTATTTCTGTGTTGATATTGTTCTCTTGGTTCCCTTCAGCTCTTTGTACATGATTTTCTTTACCTCTTTGAGCATACTTAAGACAGTTGACTTGAAGTCCTTCTCTAGTAAGTCCAATGTGTATGTTTCCTCAGGGACAGTTACTGTTAATTTCTCCTTTGAATGTGCCATGCTTCTTATTTCTTTGCATGCTTCATAATGTTTTATTGAAAACTGCACATTTTGAATATTATATGGTACTCTGAAAATCAGATTTTCCCGCTCCTCATAGTTTAGTTTTATAGTTTACTGTGGGTTGTAATTGTTTATTTAGTGACTTTTAAAAAACTATTTTTGTAGACTGTATCTGTTGACATGTGTTTCTGAAGTCTGTTTCTTTAGCTTGTGTTCTGCTAGTGTTTTGATATTTTCCTTGAATGCCTTTTTAAAGTTTCCTTTTTCTTAATTCAGTGTTTACTTGATAATTGTAAGCCTTTGGCTAATTCCCAGCAGTTCTGACAAAGTTAAATCTTTTGGTTTTTGCTAAACTTTTAGATTTTTCTGTGGGGAAATAGGCCTTTGGAGTTACCTACTTTGCCATTTTTACTGACACCACTATTAACATTTAAAAAATTTAAATTAAATATTTTTAAAATTAAAAGTGACACTTGTACATTTAAACCTCAAGTAGTACTTCTAGGCTTATAATTCAAAACTGTACTTCCTTGCCTCATTCTATCTACTTCTTATTTTTCCCAAGGCTACCACTTCTAATTCTTTTAGCTTTTCATCAGAATTTACCTCTATATTCCTGAAGAATAGGCCCTTCCTGCTATTTTTTGATTTTTTAAAAGATTTCAAAATCACACACACACAATATCAGTTCCCTTCCTCTTATTTTCTTATATAGTTGTGTCATACTTTCTGGTTTAACCATTATTCATTGTTTCATTATTGTAACTGTGTACACATTCGTATCTTTCATATATACAATATTGTTACATTTTCATTCTTATACATTTATTTCCCTTAAGATAAGTGCTATATCTGCTTTGATTTTTCAATAACCATCACTACTTTATTAACTCTAACAGAACTGAAAATTGGTTTTCAGTATTGTATAGTTTTTATTGAGTTTTTGGAGGCCCTCATGAGTCCTCTTCTGATCCACATTGGCATGGCTGTCCTCCAACCCTTCATGCAGTTGAAGTCTTGTGTTTTCTATCCAGCTTCACTTTAGCTAGCTTCCTGGGTTGGATTTTCTGATTCTGGTATCTCTTATATCATCTTATTTCTTGGTTGTCTTTTGTTTCTTGGAGCATGTTCTCCAGTAGCTCTTTAAGAAAGGTGTTTTGGATGTAAATTTTCAGATTTGTCATGTCTCTATGTCTTTATCCTACCTTTACAGTTGATTAATGCTTTGGCTGAGTATAGAATTCTAGATGAGAGTAATTTTCTTTCAGAAATTGAATGCATTGGTCTTTTAGTTAGGAGTATTGCTTTTAGGAACCTCATTTTACTTTGGTTCTGAATTTTTATTATATTATCTTCCTCCACCCCTCCCATAAACCTTCAAACCTCCTAATAAAATCCCTCTAATCATCTGTACTTCTTTTTTTCCTCCTAAATTTTCTGCCTGTCTTTCTTGATTTCTTCTCTTGCACAGAGTGTTTTTTTATAATTTATCTTTATACCAATGATGCAGCCTTGTGGGGTCCCAGCTTTGACTCTGGTCTTCTGTGTTAGACTCTCCTCCTAGTATTGTCTCCTCAACTTTACCTGCTCTTTCCTTGTCCTGTACAGCAGATACTTTCAGTTCTCTTTTCACTACCTCCTAAGATTCCTTTTTTAGTTCATATTTGTCCTCTTTAGATTCCTTACTTTTTTTGCCAACTCAATGATACATTTAAGATTATGCTTTAAAAATATTATATTATTCAGCTGTTGTTATTTCCTATAGGAGAGTCGTTCAGTATAATCTACCCTATAGTTGGGAGCAGAAGTCCTAGTTAACTCTCACCCACTCTAGTTTGGCTCTCTACCCTACTGGCGCTGTTCTTTTCTAGGTCCAAGGGACCTCCTGTTTCAAGTCTTGTAAATATGTCTCTGTCTTCATTTTACTTGACCTCTGAACAGTGGTGGATGTTGCTGACTCCTCTGAATCACTCTTCTTTTGATTTCATGACATCATTCTTATTGTTATCTTTCTTTTTACTAGGAATCTTCTTATTTTATCTAACCTCTACATGTTGGTGCTAGGTTTTGTTCTTTGTTGATACTTCCTTCCTGGATGATCTTACATAGTTTCATGGCTTTCTGTACTATCTATATGCCAGTTATTCTTAGGTTTGTATTTATAGCTTAAGGGTTACCTTGAATTTTGTTCTCAATATATGTAATTGCCTCTTTAAAATCTCCATGTGGATGTCTAAGGCATCTCATATTTCACAAATGCAAAATAGAGCTCTTTCTTTCCATTCTACCAGCCTGTTTCTTCCCATGGAGTGCTAATCTTAGTAAACACCACCACCATCTCAGTTACTTAAAAAAGAAAATTAAGAGCCATGCTTGATTCCTTTCTTTTCTTCATTCCTGCATTAATTACTCACCAAGTCTTGTTGGCTCTTTGTCTAAAACAGTGGTTAGGAAACTTTTTCTGTAGAGGGCCAACTTGTAAAAAAAAAACCATATGGTTTCTGTTGCAACTATCAGTTTGCCATTGTATCAAGAAAATAGCCATTGCCATAGATAATATGTAAATGATGGGCACTTTCAGATTGACTTGGGACTGGCTGGATTTGTCCTATGGGCCACAGTATGCTGGTCTCTGGCTAAAAATATTTTATATCCATTCAGTGATCTCACAATTTGGGAGGGAGTAGTATATTGTTTACTACTTTGAACAGTGTATTTCTGAAGCATTGATGTTCCAGGAGGAGGAGCCCTTTGAGAGCACCAGTGAGGAAGAGCCTGATATTGAGGACCACCAGAGTCTAAGTTCTGTTGTTGATGTGGAGGATCTCGGCAAAATTATGAATCGTGTGAAGAAAGAAAAGGTACTGTAATTTTGGAAAATAATGAACTTGAATCCTGCAGTTAATATCTAGCATTCTGTATTGGTGTGTAGTCCATCTGAACTCATAATTAGACAGTTTTATTTCTTTGCCTCCTGTCTTGAATTTTATATATATTTTTTGTTGCCAATTTTACATGAACTTTGTGAAAATCTTCGTCCTTGGTCCTGTGAAAATGAGATTGTAGTAGGATAGGCAGAAGATTTTAGGACAAGAACAGAGGAAAGGCTAGGTAGTAGTAGAATGGACTTCATTCATTGCTGTCATCGAAAATGACAGAATGAACAGCATAAAAAGATTGGTTATTGTTGAGATTCCAAGTGGAACTGTCACTGGAGTTGCTTCCCTGTCATAGAGATTGATTTGTATTGGGCTTCGGATGATGGCAGCTTGGTCTGTAGGTGTTGAGATCAGTATGGGTGGAGGCTCTCAGAATATAGGAAATATTAGTCTGGGTGCTTATTTTCTCAATGACTAGATAAATGTGAGAAGATACAGTATAGTAAGATTATATGCAGATTCCAATGATCTAAAGTTGAAATAATATATACAATTAATTATATAAAAGTACAAAGTTTCAATTTTTGTGTGAGTTTTGGGAAATGAGAATATCCTAAACTAAAAATGTATCAAGTACATAAGTCTTAGAGACAAAAGTAAAACTGTGGAACAGTCTAAGAAAATCAATGACAAAAACACATCCTAAAGTGAAGGATTCAGTAAGGTAGTGGGAGATAGTAAGGTAAAAAGTTAAAAAGTCTATATATTTCCAAATAATAAACAGTTAAAAGCTATAGTGGAAGAGAAGATCTTATTTACAACAGCCACATAAAAGAAAAATAGGTACATAGGAATACACTTAGAAAGAAATATCCTAACTCTATGTGAGGAAAACTTTAAAACATTTCTGAAAGATATAAAAGTACCTTGAACAAATGGAAAGACATCCTGTTTTTAGATATGGTGACTCAGTTCTTTTAAGTTGATATATAAGTCTGATGGAGTTTATTAAAAATTCCAAGGAAGTTTTTTTCTGGAGCTAGACTGATTGATTCATGTGGAAAAATAAATGTGAAAGAATGATTAGGAAGACCTTGGCCAAGTGTAATGAAAAACACTAGCTCTATCAGATACTGAAACTTACTTCAATGCACCTATAAATCTGGTACTGGCTCCTGATGAGACAGACAGACTTATATAACGGAATAAAATTTCAGGAATAGACCTAGGATTATATGGGAATTTCATATATGATAAAGGTGGTATCTCTTTTCCTCAGGGAGAAAATATGCTTTTAAGATAAGTGATGTTGACAACTGGATGGCTACTTGTGAAAAGATAAAATTGTCTCTGCATTTTATACATGCATCAGAATAAATTCTGATTGGGTCAGAGATCTAAATATTGAAAAAATATGTAAATAATGAATTAGATGCATTATTTTATAACCTATATGATTCAAAATCATTCAAATTCACATACGACAATAAAAGATTGAATTTATCAATGATTTGCATGTCTATAAGCAAAATAAAATGGTAAATGATAAAGTGACAGAAAATATTTGCCCCTTATAAAGAAGTGCTCTCAAAAATCATTTCTCACCTATCAAAATAGCAAAATTTCAAAAATTGGGCAACACGATGGATGAGGCTCTGGGGAAACAGGCACTCACACCTTTGGATGGTGGTCCAGAATAGTATACGGTGAGCTTTTGGTAGTCTACCAAATTCACATGCATTTACCTATGTTTCAGCAGGCTCAGTTATATGAATTTGCCTTGAAGACACATATTCACAAATGCAGGATAGCATCTGCACAATGTTATGCCTCGCAGCATATATACAGATATTGATTGAGAAAAACATGATAAATCAACATAATATGATATTGTGCAGGTGTGAAAAATAATAAGGTATATACATATGCATTAATGTGAACTCCAGATGTTGGATTTGATTTGGAAGCTGATATGAACTTAAGATTTTTAAAAAATGTATATTGTCATGTTACATTTACAAACTTATAATTTAACTGTGTATATGAATAAACAACATTTTGTAGCTGTGTTCATGGAAAGGACCTTTCATGTTCTGACATTAACAACCAGCTCAATTCAAATGACCTGCAGTTCAGTTCAGTTTGGACACTAACTACCTGGAGTTAGTGTCAGACTAAACAAGTTTAGGGCATAGTCCTGCATAAGACTGTTCTCCACTTCAGATGGTAGCTGTAAGTCTTGGGAGCCACCTGCACTTCTGATCAACTGGATATAAATTTGGCGATCTCATGACCCCCTCAGGTTCAGTAATTTGATAGAATTATGGCAGACTCAGAACTCACTGAAAGTGTTATCGTTATGATTACAGTTTTATTATAAAGGACACAAATTAGAAACAACCAAGTTGAAAAAACACATAGGGCAAATTTTGGGAGTGGAAGCGTGGGGAAGAGATTTTGAATTTCTGTGCTCTCTTTTCATGGAATCTGGGTCCTCCCACCACATCAGTGTATTTACTACAAGGAGGGTTTACTGAGCATTAGCATCCAGATTTTTTATTGGGGTTGCATTGTGTATATATGTGTATGTATGTGTGTGTGTGTGTGTGTGTGTGTGTGTGTGTATAAAATCACACACACACACACATACATACATACATACATACATACATGGTTGATTAGATCATTGGCCACATGATTGAACTCAATCTCCAACCAACCTCCTTTCCCTGGAGATTCAGCTGGCCTAAATTGGTTTTCTGGTAAATAGCCCTAACCTGAAGTATTTAGGAGCCCATTATGTATGAATCACCATGTTAGCATAACAAAGACACTTGTGTCCTTTGGAAATCCCAGGGTTGTTTTGGAGTTCTGTGCTAGGAAGGGGCAGGACATTTGAGGATATTTGAAATAGATATTTTGTTAGATATTAGATTAAAAGTTTTTTCTTCATTAAAATAATATAGTTCTATAGGATCAGGTTATTTTTTAGGAGATGAATTCTGCAGTATTTTAAGGATGAAAAAAGCACCATGATGTTTACAACACTTTCAAGTGGTTCAGCAGATTTTTATTCACACGCACACACATGTGTTATGTATGTATGTGTATGTGTGTACATGGATGGATGGATAGATAATGATTAAGTAAAAATAGTGAATTTAAGTGAAAGGAATATGGGTCTTCATTGTATCTTTCAACTTTTCTGAGGGTTTGAAATAAAAAGTATGAGGGGAACTACTTCCTCTCATGCCCCCAAAATAAAACAAAACAAATCCTAGTATCAACTGAATTATAAGCTATTTATGATAATGATATTTGAGAATATCTCCCTTTTTTGATAGTACTAGTTGGTACATGACTAGTTTTGAATTATGTAAAGTCTTAAGAATCTATTCCTTGCATAAAAAGCGAGGACCCTCTAATTTTACTGTGATTGGCCCCTCCTATAATAAATGATACTTTAAGGAAATAAATATAACATTAATTTGCCTAATTAAATTTTTTTCACTATAAATAAACATACCTGTAATAATGAAAATTTAGAAAATAGTCGAAGGGTAAAACCCTACCAGTAGTTCTTCCCAGAAAAATCACTATTAGTATCTGGAATATTTATTTAAATTTTGTTTCATATACACCCAAATCTCCATTTTATTATAAAAATATGAGGAGGTATTTCTAAGGTTACTAAAATATATTTTCTTTGAAAATTTATAACTTGATCTGGCCCTCTCTTTGTAGTTTCATTTAATTTAAAATCCTGTTTATATACATTTAAAAAAATTCAGAGAATATAGTATCTTATTCCTGTTCTTTCTCAGTCTGCTTTTCACAGGTGACCACAGTTTACAATTTTACAATATTTTTTCAGGTACTTTACTGCCTTTACAAACACACCTATGTTTTAGTATAACTTCTTTTTTTTCTGGCTACACAGATGGGATCATTTTGCACTCCAAATCTACAGACTTTTTTTCATTTAACATGACAGTCCTGTCATATTGGTCTACTTAATTCATTTTAATGTTTATGTAACAGTCTATAAGTATGTCCCACAATTTATTTGACTCTAGGTGTTTTCTGATTTCAATAATAAACACTCTTGCTCTTATATATTTTGTGGCTGGTATAAATGTATCTCAATAAATTTGTAAAATTGAAATTTCTGGATTAAAGGGAATTTTATAGTTTGGTAAGTATTTCCAAATTGCCCTGTAAAAAGTTGAAAGTGTTTTTATTTCATATAGTGTAGGAGAGAGAGGAGAATGTCTATTTCTCTATACTTTTGCTGACTTCCAAGTATTACCAGTCTTTTAAATCTTGCCAACCTGTAAGGTGAAAAATAATTCAGTTTTAATTTGCATTTAATTTTGAGTGAGAGTGAATGTATTTTTTCTCCTGTCAGCCACCTCTTTCTGGAGTTAGACAGACTACAGGGTCTGAGGGCACAGTCCCCAAGACTGCATTCACTTCCAAGACCAGTTTCAGAGGCTTTCTAAAAACCACCCTCAAGTTTGATAATTTGCTAGAGAAATTCTCAGAACTTAACTGAAAGCTGTTGTCCTCATAGTTGTAGTTTGCTACAGGGGAAGGGTATAGAAAATTAGCCAAAAGAAGAGATACATAAAGCAGAGTCAGGGAAGCATTTATTTGTTGTCATCAGGATGTGTTACCATCCCAGCATTGGTGTGTGACAATACACATGGAATGTTGCCAATCCTGGAACTTTGCTTCAGCTTCTGTGTCCACGGGTTTTATTGGGGCTTTATTGTATAATCATGACTGACAGATTAATTGCCCATGTAGTTGCACTTAGTTAGTCTCTAGCCTTCCACCCTCATTTTGGCATAAATTACCTCATTAGTATAAACGGTCAAGTTGGGTCTCAGGGGCCCAAGTGAATACCGGAATAGATAGTACTATCACTAGGGAAGTTCCAGGAGTTCAGAGGTTACTTTCCAGGAACTGGGGACAAAGGCCAGACTTCTCTTTGGGCAAGACCAAGTTCTTTACTGAGCACTGTCCTGTATTTATTTTTAAATTGAATTGTTTGGCTTCTTTTGTAAAGCTTATCACAAATAAATATTCCGATAAGTGTAAAACTATAACATCCAAAATTATTTTCTGAATCAAAATTACCTTCTATCTTTTCCATTGTTGCTTATTTCCTAATACTTCCGTGTTTTGATGTTATCTCTGTCATTTTTAGTGGCTTTTGTATTTTAGAAGCTGTCACAGAAGAGCTATTGAGAAAGACAGATGTAGGTTCTGGGCCTGACCCAGCCAGTTTGTAACTTGGTGATCTAAGGGCACGTTTTAACCTTCCCTAGCTTTAATCTCTGTCTGAGAAACGGGGGCTGCAACCTCTATCTTCATTACAGAGGTTTTGTGAGTCAGATGAGATCATTTACATGAAATTGCATCATAATCTCTAAAAGCCTGACAGACTTCAAAAGAAGTAAATTTGCTTAGACATTTGAAATTTGCTGATACATTTTTCTCAGAGTTGGTCATTTAGTCTGTTTCAGGTTTTCTGCTGTTAAAATTAGCACTGGCCTGAGACCTATTTTACTTTTTAAACATATATTAATATTTTCTTAGGTCTTATTTTCCCCAATATGATATAGTAGATCAAAACCAATGTATAATGTTTTGGATCTTAATTTAAAAATTTCAGTGGTGAACTGTCTTTAAAAAGGATAGATTTCGGTTTACGAGATAACTGATTTAGATAGATTTTTGGATTTTTTTCACCAGAATGAGAAGATATTTAAAGCTTTATTTGTAGTGAGTGAAGAGTTTAGGATAATTTTTTACCCCAAATCTACTGAGGTATGATTGAAAAAAAAATTGTGTATACTTAGGTTGTATAATGTGTTTTTTAAGGTTATAATGTGCTTTGATATATGTATTAATTGTGAAATGATTACCACAATCAAGTTAACACATCCATCACCTCATATAGTTACCTTCTTGTGGATGTGTCTTGAGAACACTTATTATCTAATCTCAGTAAATTTCAAGTATCACATAAGAGCTTGATATAATTTGTGGGTGCCTTTTGTCTTTGCTTTTTCATCTTATGTCCATTAGAGGGCACTGGAGAAAAGCACTAGTGAAAATTTTGAAATGAAAATAATTTTGGACTTTATGAACTTTAAGCAGTTGGTTTATGATATTTCTGGGATAAATATATTTTTTCCAACTTCATTATAACATGACAATAAGCCATCAGTTTTTGTTTTTCATTATTATTAGGTTACCACAGAATTTCCAAATATGCCTTGTGTTTTCATTTTACATTGGACATAGTATACCAAACTCAGTGATGGGTGTTCTTACTGCTTGTCTCTTCTTTTTCACATTTTTTTTGGCATTTTCTTTGGGGTTCATTCACATATGTTCCTGAGCTGCTTCCTGCCTGATCATCATTACGCTAAATTACCTGAGTTGTTACTCTAGAGGAGGCTATAGTACTTGAGACCATCAGCTCTAGAGCTGTGCCAAAGCACTCCTATCACAAGACCTCCTTTTGAATAATACTTTCATGGAGTCACACTGTCTCAGCTTGTATGTTTGTGGGCAAGTTATTTCACTCTCTTAGCTTTAGTTTTCTCATCTCTAAAGTAGGAGGTAATATCAGCATCTGCCTTCTAAAGTTATGAAGATTGTCAGCTGATGAGCATTTGCGTTGCTTCAGTGCCAACAGGAATCCCCAATCTGGGTGCATAAAGAAGGTACAATAAGGTAAATAAAGAAGGAAACTTTATTTAGTGCAAACAGCTCAGCTGTGATGCAGCATGGCTGTGGAACAGCTCACTAGTGTTACAGCTCAATTATGAAACAGCACAGCTGTGGAACAGATGGCTGTGAGGTGGCTCTTGGGCGAGGACCCTCTGGCTAGAAAGCTCTGGTCTGCTCTACTTGCACCGCTCCAGTCTGCTCCAGTCTACTCTACTCTGGTCCTGCAAGATGTCTTTGGTGTTTCAGCTGGGGAAATACAGTCTTCAGTCTTGAGTGGAAGGGATAAATGCGCTCCTTGAGATGGAAAGGAGCTGTCTCCGCCCCTAGATGCCTGATGATCTGTCCTCATGCAGGCAAGGACTCCAAATCTTCACAGTTTGATTGGTCTGAAAAACACTGCCCTGATTGGTCAGAATGTAGCCACTCTGATTTGTTGGTGAATATGCTAATGAGAATAGAGCTGCATGGCTCTGATTGGATGGGGAAAGTCTCAGTCCTGTTGGTTGAAATATAATTCCAGGTATTCCTTTATAAGGATTGTCTGAGAGCAGTAACACAGTGCAGGCAGGCAGCTTAGTTCAGGCTTCTTGAAGTGCAGCTTGCATGAGAGGCCTCTGTTTAGAAACAGCTGCTGGGCTCTGCTTTTAAATTTGAGCCCAGTTAGCCACCAGGAGCCCTTTTTAACAGGTATCTTCTTTCTCGGGATCTACAATATTAAATAAGTTCATCCATATAAAGCCTTTATTTTCTTGCCTGTCACATAGTATATACCTGATAACTGTAAACTATTACTGTATAAGAAGATGTCTTCAAATGGGTGAGGTTTGGTTTAGCTAGTATGCCACCATGGTGTTCTACCTTCCTCCCTTGGTAGCAAAGTCTAAGACAGTAATTCCAGAGTTGAACAAGATTTGAAGGATGTGAGAGATGTCCAAGAACAAGAGAGCTAGAGTTTTAAACATTGGAAAGTTAAGAAGATAGATGTAGATGAAGAGGGGATGAGGTGCTAGGGAGTATAGCATATTTGGGGAACTCTAAATAGTTTGATATGTTTAGAGCTGAGTGGGGTGGAGATGTGTGGAGAGGTAAAATAAGGAAGGCAAGGACAGGATCCTGCAGGCCTTTTCATGTTCTGTCATGGGGGTGTGAGCTTTATTCTCAAGGCAGTCGGAAGCATGTCTTTTTGGTTGAATAGGATGAGTGGGTTAGGGGGAGAGGGTGTTCCAGTCTAGGTTCAAGAGTATTAGGAGAAATCAAAGTACACATTGGTTATCTCATTAAAATCTCACAGTGACCTTCATATCCATATTATTCCCATCTCCACTTTACCATTTTACAGGGTAAGAACAGGCTTAAGAAACATAGCAGTTTGTTCAAATTTAGATGGCTGGCTGAGCTCAGCAGCTGTTTCTAAACAGCAGCTTGGAGAGGGGAAGCATTTTTTTCAAGGCAAGTGTGATGGGTTTGAGAGTTGGGAAGGGGTGGAGTAGAGGTTGGATATAGGCAGACCATTTAGTTTGGCTCTTGCAGTTATCCCTTAGGAGAAACCAAGTCTTTGGCCAAAAGCAATGGCCTTGCAGATGGAGAGGACCAACAGGTTTGGGATTAAAACATTAGAACTTGTTCACCCATTGTCAAATGGGGTGCAGAAGAGGAAGGAATAAAGGTTGACCAATTCTAGGATCGTCATTTATTTTTCTTAGGTTGTGTAACAGCTATAAAAAAAAAAAGTACAGGTCCTACTAGTTGTTATGGTGCTATATTCTAGGCAAACAGTAAACAATGTCTGCAGCAAGGAGATTAGAATTAGAATTTGAGTGGTGCTTTGGACTTCCTATGGAGTGTTCTGAACTATTGTATTTCTTTTCAGAAATGAAGTTGATGCTCCTTGTGGAAGATAGAACTGACTGGCCATAGAGGCAAAGAATGATAAATGCTGTTTGTCCTGAATGCTCAAAACTTTTAATCATAACCTCCAATCTCTTTCCATATAAACTTCATTTAAATGATTGAATCTGGATTACCTACACTCACATATTATAATAGATAATTTCTCTAGTTATGGGACATGGATGATGTTCCATGGCCATTTTTTAAGAGTATATTTATTTCATTAGTGGTCAGATTTTGTTTGTTTATTTATTTAAACCACATGAGGGGGTCTCTGGAGCTCTGAGCACAGTGGTCAGAGGCCAGTGCCATGAGCAAGGTCCAGTTTTAGATTTATGTGGCCTTTGGGGTGAGCAAATAAGTTGGTGATGTTTTGATGTGATGGTGGCTTTTGAGAGTATTTACTGTCATCTCCTATCAATTCTTACATCATTAGTAAGGAATTACAGTAACTTGGTGTAGACTTCTTTTTCAAATGTACTTCTTTGATTTTTAGTCAGAAATAGACTTTTAAATAAAGCTAATTCTTTTATGTTTAAATATCTAAAAATAATAACTGGAGCCTTTTAATTTTTTAATAAAACACCCAGCATCGAGCTGATTACTTTTATAATAAGAACAAATGATTGATATTTGTATATGTTTTTTCAGTTTCATCTGAAAATTTGTAGCTGAGTACTCTGTTAACAGAAGCAAAATTATTTATTAACTTTGCATTTTGATTATATTTAGTAATTTGGAATGCGGATTTATAGGACAGATAGATCTGTAGGCTGCTTATGTTTCTCATTTGATGCATTTGACTCTCTGGAGTCATGGACTTCACTGACTTCCTATTTCAGAGAAGGTTGCTGAAGTAACAGAAGGTAGAGATGTTAACTCAGAATTTCAGCAGTTTACTTTTCTCTATTTAAAAATTTTTAAAAATCTTTTTACACTTTAATGTATAGAGAACTTTGAACATTCACAAAAGTAGACAGCGATATAAGTGAATCCCTGTCACCCATTGCCTAACTTCAAACATGGACTGTCCTCCCTTCTGTATTAGCTAGGTGCAAATCTCAGACATCATGTTATCTGTGAGGTGTTTTCATTTTTAGGTAGAAAGGGTGTTACCTTGAGTCTGCTTACTGATTTACTGAGAGCTGGATATTGAAAATGGATAGGTATTGAGGGTAGACTAGGGCTTCGTGGAAGAGCTGCTGCCAAGGTGTGTTATTTTGAATTTCTGCAGCTCTTACTAAGATCTGATGACTGTTTCCTTTACAGTGTAACAGAATTTGTGTGTTGTTTCAAAAATCTTAATTGGCCCTCTATCATCTTCCAAAAAGACATTGAGATGACTTTTCAAATTTTATTAATATACAATAAGATTTTTTAAGAAGAAGAAGAAATCCTGTGCAAATCACAAATGAGAATTATCTTGTAATATGAAGCCATTTACAGAAAATACAAGACAGGCATGATGCAAGACCTTTTACAGTGATCAGAAATGTGCTGTGGAATTTTCTAGTGGTCAAAGTCAAAAAGAAAAATGATCAGTTTTATCCTTCAGATTTTTTTCTATCACTAGAGACAAATTTCCCCCATGGGATCTTCTAAAAGGAGATACGAGGGCAGCAGGTGGGAGGTGAAAGAGTAATTTGGTCCCTCAACAGATAATGGTCTGGGCAGCCCAAATCACTTGTATTAGAGGTTTGCTGATGGAATAACCAATGGTAGCTATAATTTATTGAGCTCCTATTATGTGTCAGTTATTGTGTCAGGTAATTTTATTTTACTTAATCTTCAGTATATTTCTGCTCCATAGATACTTCTACCCCCCCCCTTTTTTTTAGTTGAGAAAATTGAAATTCAGAGAAATAACTTGCTGAAGTTATGCAACTATTTATACTCAGTGTACTAAAGTATTTGACATCTACACAAGTGATTATTTATTTATGTTTTGGGGGTGTATGTGTTTGAGTATGTACTTTTTTTTTTTTAATAATAAATTTTGGCTTGTCTTAATAGTGATCCCCAACCTTTTTGGCACCAGGGACTAGTGCTCCTATGAGACTCTAATACTCGATCTGAGGTGGAATTGAGGTCATGTTAGTGCTGGGGAAGGGCTGCAAATTTACAAATGAAGCTTTGCTCACCCCCTGCTGGCCCGGTTCCTACTAGGCCACATACTGGTTTGCTGCCTCAGGGTTGGGGACCCCTGCTTTAGATCGTTGTCTGACTGGAAATGTGGTCACTTTGGAGAGACCAGGGTTGTGGGCCATGGTTCATGATAAACCTTTTTATCCATGACACATGTTAATGATTGTTATTTTCATTGTACATTGTCATTTCTGGATTTCATTCTTTTAATTTTAATACAGAGAGAAAGGGAGCACAAAGAAGAGAAAACTGACTTGTTCAGGAACACGGTGAAGAATGAAGCCAGGGAAAGGAGAGCTATGATAACTCCCGCTCTCCGAGAAGCCCTTACTAAACAAGGTGAAAATCCTCGAGTTGTTGTTATAATACTACACTTTTAAGCATTTTAATTTAATATCTAAAAGAAGAAACATAAAACAGAAATTGCCAAGAGGAAAGTAGGTAAAAAATCCTTCTCTAGTTAGCCCAGCAGCTATGTTACCTTGCCAGTTTTAGCTGTTTAAGGAGTCACCGTCTCTTTTCTGTGGACTACTTTTATGTTTGCCACCTGGGCCCGCAAATTCCTCTTTGCTTAGTGGGATGTTAACATCAGTGTGGCTGAGGTATGCAGATAGAAAATGCTATTACTGGTTTTTTACAAATCACTATTAAGGGAAAATTA
This sequence comes from Macroglossus sobrinus, assembly GCA_004027375.1. Lineage (NCBI taxonomy): Eukaryota > Metazoa > Chordata > Mammalia > Chiroptera > Pteropodidae > Macroglossus > Macroglossus sobrinus. Next base: position 140,702 of record PVKZ01002500.1, read on the forward strand.
TTAACTGTAGAAAAAAAGCTTATGTTGATATTATGCCGGGTTAATTAGAAGTGTTTTATGTAGAAGTATATCTGGATTTTTGTGATCATACCTTATTAAGGAGGCTGTAGTTGGACATATAAATTATATCAGTTTTTTATACAAGAAAGGTGAATTGGAAGTCAGTAGACTGACTTCTTTTCCTCCCTCTTTTCTATATTTTTTGAGAACCTTTTTTGTGATAGTTATGGCAATGCAGAAAAACAAGATAGTTCCTTCAAGAAACTGTCAAATTGTTAGAGGAAATAGACAAGCATATACAGATTTTATATGTATAATACATATAGGTTTGTAAATATTGTTACATGTAAAATATATGTATGTATAATCTGTCTTTTAATTAGGATATATAGACTAAAGTGATTTTATGGTAGGTTTAAATTTATCATTTTGCTGTTTTCTGTTTGTCTCATGTTCTTTGATGTTCTTTTTTCTGTTTTTGTGCCTTTTAGATTAATTTTTTTATAATTCTGTTTTATATTCTTTGTTGACTTCTCAGTTATTATACTCTTTTGTTATTTAGTAGTTGTTTGAGGTTTTATACTATATCTCTCTATTATATTACAGTATGTTTTTGAGTGGTGTTATACCACTTCCTGTACAGAACAACCTTCATAGTATACTTTTATTTTCTCTTTCTCAACCTATAGGAAATTGCTATCATACATTTTACTTTTTACATATATTATAAACCCCATACTACATTGTTATTATTTATTTTGGTTTAACCAATTATCTGTTAAAAATTTGAATAATTAGAAACAATCATATGTTGTCTCATGTAGTTACCACCTTTGGTGTTTTTCATTCCTTTATGTAGGTCTGAGTTCTCTCTGATAGCCTTTTTTTCCTGCCTAAATGACTTCTTTTAGCATTTCTTATAGTGTGGATTTGTTGGTGATGAATATTTCAACTTTGTATATCTGAAAAAGGATTTATTTTGCCTTCATTTTTGAAAGATATTTTTTGATGGGTATAGAATTGTAGGTTGACGGCTTTTTTTTGTTTTGTTTTTTTGTCATGTTGTTTCACTGTTTGTTTGCATTGCTTCTGATGAAAGCTCTGCAGTCATCTTTTGTTTGTTCCTTTGAATGTAGCATTTTATACCCCCTGGCTACTTTTAAGATTTTCTCTTAATTACTGATTTTGAGCAATTTAATATTTTATTTTACTTAAGATTTGTTGAACTTCTTGGTTCTGTGGATTTATAGTTTTAATCAAATTTGAACACATTTTGGCCATTATTTCTTTAACTATTTTTTTTGTCACCCCTTCTATCTTCTTTTCCATGGGGATTCCAATTACATGTATAATAGGCCACTTGAATATGACCCACAGCTCACTGATTCTGTTTTCATTTTTTGAAATTCTTTTTTTCTAAGTCTTACTTTTTATTTTGGGATAGTTCCTATTGCTATATCTTCAGTTTTAATTTAGTGATAATTTCTTCTCTATTGTCTAATCTTCCATTAATTTTATCCAATGTATTTTTTAGCTTAGACATTGTAGTTTTTGTCTTTAGACGTTCAGGTTGGGTCTTTTTATATCTTGCACATCTCTACTTAGCTTTTTGAACCTATGGAACACAGTTATAACTGTTTTAATGTCCTAATCTGTTAATGTGGGTCATTTCTGGTTCCATTTTGGTAGCTAGATTATTTTCCTCATTATGGTCATGTTTTCCTATCTGTTTGCATGCTTGATAATCTTTGATTAGATGGTAGATCTAATTTTACCTTATTGGATGCTAGATATTTTTGTATTCCTATAAATATTCTTGAGCTTTGTTCTGAGGCTAAGTTACCTGGAAACAATTTTGAGCCTTTTAATTTTTTATGACCTGTTAAATGAGACCAGGGCCAGCTGAGTATATAGCTAATAGTATCTCACTATTGAGGCAAAACACTTCTGGATAGTCTGCCCACTGCCTTGTGAATCTTGTTTCCTGTCTGGCTGGCAGGAACAGACAGTTCTCTGCTGGTTGTGAACATCAGATATAGCTCTAATCCTTTCGGATGGTTCTTTCCCATTCTCCCACATATGCACTAAGTAGTACTCAGGCAAATAATCAGTAATCCTCTGCAGAATCTCTTTGTAGTTTTTGTCTCTCTGGTGCACAATCCTGCTAACTCTAGCCATGTGGGCTCCTCAGATTCTCATTTCTATGTCCTCAACTCAGGGAGTACACTCAGCTTTATTTGTGTTGCCTCTCCCTGCTACAGGACCTGGAGACTTTCAAGGCAGTAAGGTTGGATAATGGTAGTGTTCACTTTGTTTGGTTCCCCTCTCTTTGGGATCACCATTCTTTGTTGCCTGATGTTTCATGTCCTGAAAACTGTTGTTTCATATATTTTGTCCATTTTCTTTTGGTATTTTAGGTCGAAGAGTAAACCATCTGTTACTCCATCTTGGTTAGAAGCAGAATTCTGCAGTATGATTTTCAGCAACTGCATACTGTTAGCTTATCTTGGTGCTGTGGTCAGCTACAGTTCCTTCTGTACTGTGCATTTTTTTTTTTGTACTTAACTAAATGCAAAATCTTGTAGAAGCCTATGTATCTTGGGAAAAAAATGACATAAAGAACTAATATAATACAGTGTGATTTCTATGATAGTGATATGAACAACACATAATATAGGAATCTAAAAGAAGAACTAGAATTTTCTCTGGGATTCATTTAAATGTTTATTCTGTATTGAGGTTAGCTATTCAGTTGGACTCAGTTCTATTTTCAACTAGATAAGCAGTGCTTTGTTTATTTATATTCAGGATGTTTATTTAATGTGGAAGAAAATAAAAGACAAAACCCTGTAATATTGCCACTACAGACTTGTAATACAAATTGACATTGTTTCTTTAATCATCACACTGTGAATATGGGTATTTGACCAGCTGTTGATCCACTTAAGCCATCATCCACACTGTATTTCTCCCTTTGCCTCATTTATCTGCAAGTGAAGTCTTTTTGTGCAAGACACTCTTGATTACAGCTTATTACTTGAAACCTCATGAGAAGCTTTATTAAATACTTTCGGAAATCAGAATGCTCTACTTGCTTGTTTTACTAGTTTGTTAAAAAAAGAAGTATGATTACTTTGGCATGGCTTTTCCATGCTTTTCATGTCTCGTGGCTCAAAAATTTTAAATGAGAGGTTGTAGAGTGGTACTGAGAATTTATGTTAGGTTGTAGTTGCAATAATTTGATTTTCCCACTTTTTGGGCAATATTTTTTTATTTTAATCTCCTGTTGCCCCTCTGAGTTTTTATTTATTTATTTATTTTAAAGATGAGAGCTCCCCAAGCATTTGTTTGGAATATATTGTTACTTGTTTTTGCCTTATGGCCCAGCATATGGTTCATTTTTATAAATGTTCATTGTCTTTAAAAAACCTATGCATTCTATAGTTGTTGAGTGCAGTGCCCTGTGTCTTTGATCAGGTTTACTGTATTGCTCAGATCTTAGAGCTCTACTTAGATTTGGTCTATGAGATTTGTTAGATATTGAGAAATGTTAACAATCTCTCCCTATGATTTTGGATTAGCCTATTGTTTATATATTTTGAATGTAATTGCATGCATACACATTTTAAATTGTTTTATCATCTTGGTGAATTTTAATGTTTTCTTCCCCTGGGTTGTTGCTTACCATTATTTAAGGAAAGAAAAATGATTTTGCTAGTTTTATAAGCACCTTTGGATATGAGACTTTGAATCAATTCAGTATTCTCTGTTTTTCCATTTAGGTTATCAGTTGATTGGGAGCCACTCTGGGGTGAAGCTTTGCAGATGGACAAAGGTATTTTTTCATTGCAATTTTTGTGTGGCTATTCTATATAGTCAATGAATTTTATCATTTTAAATGTATTACTTACATTTAATGACATGTAATGATTTTAAATGAATTTGTTAAATGAGTTTAACAAAGTTTGATGGATATAAAACACTCTTATCAATAACTGGAATTAAGATATAGACTATTTTCCTTGCCTCATAAGTTCACTTGTGCCTATTTCTAGTCAATACCCCTCCCCACAGTCAGACAACAGTTATTCCAGTTGCTCCCTGTAGTTTAATTTTCCTGTTCTAGAATTTCATATGGATGGAATCATATAATGTATAATTTTTTGCAAGTGATTTCTTAACTCAACATAGTATTTCTGAGCTATATCAGCAGTTTATTCTTTTTATTGCCGAGCACTATTCAATAGTATGAGCATACCACAGTTTTTAATGTGTTAATAGATGTTTGGGTTATTTTTCAGTTTTTGGCTATTATGAATAAAACTGCTATGTACATTCTTGTACAGTGCTTTTTTGTGAACATATCTTTTAACTTCCTTGGGATATAGATATAGGAATGGAATTACTAGTTATATATATAACTTTATAAGAAACTCCCAATCTGTTTTTAGTGTAGTTATACTATTTTATATTTGCATCAACAGTCTATGAAAGTTACAGTTGCTACATAATCTCACCATCATGTGGTATTGCAAGTCTTTACTTTTATCCATTCTAGTGAGGGTGAAGTGGTAGTGATGTGATTCTAATTTGCAGTTTGCTGATGACTTGTTGATGCTGAGGAGCACCTTGTGTATATTGGTCATTCATATTTATGAAGCATCTGTTCAAATCTTATGTCCAAATTGGGTTGTTTGATTTTATGTTATTGATTTGTAGGAGTTTTTTTATATATTGTGGATAAGAATGTTTTGTCCAGTGTGCATTGTGAATATTTTCTCCTAGTCTGTGGCTTCCTTTTTTATTTCTCTAATGGTATCTTTGAAGTTTTCAATTTGAATAAAGTCCAATTTGTAATTTTTTTCTTTTATAGTTAGTGCTTTTTGTATATGGTCAATGTAAGAGCATTTAAACTTTTAGAAAATTTTATAAAAATTTATTTAAACCAAACAGAGGATATGCTAAGCAAAATCCCATCAGAGTGAGAAAAATACTTCCCAGAATGGCCCTTTTCAACTTTGATGAATTTGGAATTAAGGAGGGAATGTAAGGAAGATTACATGAAGGTAGAGAAAGGAAGGTAGGGAGACTGGATTACAGATTACAGGGTAGTTAAGAAGGTCTCTTGAGGGTGGTTCTGAAAAGAGGCATTTCAAAGGTGTATGAGCCTAGATGCACAGCAACAATGGATAGGGCTTCCTTGTGGCAAAGATAAACCTTTTATGAAAGAAGTTATGTGCCCTCCTCCTCCCCCCACAAAGAAGTTATATGCCTGGGGCATGAATACTCATCTTTACCTGTCTATTTGAGAATTTATAATCAGATCACACTATGATGTTACTTGTTGTAGAACTCTTTTCATCCACAATTTTAAGAAATCTTTGCCAATTTGATGGTCACAAAGATATTCTGTGTATTCTGGAAACTTAATATATATGGTTTTAACTTTATGTTTAAGTCTTTGATTCATCTTGAATTAATTTTTATAAATGCTGTGAGGTAAAAGTCAAGATGTATTCCTTCCAGCCCCCTGCCTCACATTTGGATATTCAGGTATTTAGCGCAATTTTTGTGTAAAAGACTTTTCTTTCACCATTGAATTACTTTTAGACCTTTGTAGAAAATCAGTCAACTGTTAAGTGTAGGCCTATATGTGGACTTCTGTTATTCTGTTCTACTGATGTATGCCTATCTTTATGGCAATACCACAATGTTGTCTTGATTATTGTAGCTTTGTAATAAGTATGAAATCATGCAGTATAAGTTCTCTGTCTTATTTTTTACCTTTATTTTTAGCACTGTTTTCACTCTTCTGGGTCCTTTGTGTTTCCATATAAAATGTAGAATCAGCTTATAAATTTCTCTTGTATGTATTTGTTCTGTTTTCCTAGATTCGGTGTTTGTCTGTTTGGCATCCATTTATCACAGGGCCAATTATGTTAGCTTTATTTTCATATTTTCTGTATTCTTAATACTCTGTCTTTTGGGGGCCTTACAGACCTGAGGAGAAACTGCCCTTCCCAGGGCAATATCCTGGCTTGAGCATGCCTGGCATATTTTAACCAACCAATTCTGAATCTATAACTTGCAGCTTCCTCCTTCTCTAATTCTCACACACCCAGCCAATATTTTTTCTGCTTTAAATCATTCCAGGGCTGGGTGCTTAACAACTGGAGACAGCTCTATAGCCCAGCGCCCCCAGTCAATTCTACATTGTTTACCTTGCCTTGCCTTGCCTTTCTGGAGGAAACCCCCAAAAAGTCTGGCCTAGACTTTCCCTTTGCTCTTCTCTTTTCCTCCTGAACAAAGCTGGGGCTTCTCCATCACTCTGTGTGATGTGGTGTGCCCCCTTTTCTTGGGAAATGTAAGTAATATATTCTTTTAATGTCATTGTCCTCTCCATTGTTGGTACCCAGTCACATCCATAAATTAGAATCCCATGGAGACAAATAAGAGCATTTTTAATAGCTTTATTGAGATATAATTTACATATACAGTTCACCCATTTTAATGTACAGTTTAATGGTTTTTATTATGTTGACAAGACTTTTAGTATGTTGACAAGGCTTTACAACCATTATGACAATCTAATTTTAGAACTTTTGTCTCTAAAAGAAGTTATGGACCCATCAACTGTCGATCTCCATTCTCTCGCCTCCCCTCAACCCTAAGGTACCATTAGGTTACTTACTGTCTGTCTAAATTTGCCTAATATGGATGTTCCATATAAATGGAATCATACAATATGTGGCCTTTTGTGTCTGGCTTCTCTCATTTAGCATTATGTTTTCATGATATATCCATGTCGTAGTACATATTAATATTGTTTTTTATGGCCAGTAATATTCCATGTATAGAGATATCACATTTTGCTTATCCATTCATGAGTTGATGGACATTTGGTTTGCTTCTACTTTTTGGATATTATGAATAGTGTTTTCTCCTGGAGTGCCCCTGCCCTCAATGTCATAATCCACAGTTGATCTTTGCTTGGTACTTCAACTGATGACCCTTTTAATAGATAATGCACTTCTCCAGTGCCTGTTGTTTTCAGAATATCATATTTTCTCAGCATTTCTCTGCTGTATCATTTTAGTGCCATCTGCTCCTTAGGCTTGTTGCTGTTATTTGTGGATATCTGAGAAACTCTTTTCTCTTTTTTTCATTCCTATTCCTCTGCCTTCATCAGTAGGGGCTTGAACATTCCAACCAATGACACTTCTGACACCTTCTGTCATTCAACGTATTCTTGTCAGCATATTTTATTTTGTAACCCTTTTAACATCTCACATTTGTTTCTTCCAATACAGTGATTTACAGTAATGTCAGATTCAAAGCCTTATGCTTTATAACTAGTATTTTGTAATATCCCTTTTACTATTGCTAGATTAAATTTACATATCTACAAATATAACCTCACATACATAATTTTTTTAAAAAATCAACGTTAGCTATAATGTAAAGAGAAAAAAAAGGTACTTTAATAGTTTGTATTTCTGTATGACATGCTCAGATACTATTACATTAGTAGTCATATGAAACCAGCTACATGCACCTACTTATAATGGATAAGTTTATATTTAAGAGAATTATACAGATCAGAAGTTATTCTGAACAAGAATTAATAACAAGCCAGACTAATTCATATATAATAAGAGAGAAAGAGGGAAATAACCCTAATTGAAGTAGGGCTAACATGCCAGCAAATTATAGACTATCAAAATGGAAAAAATGGAAAGTGGGATATACTTGCAAATGAATGGGGTCTCATTTATGTATTGAATCAGAACAATTTCTTTGGTGTGACTTGGGAGGAGTAGTGATGAATTGTCACAGAAAAAAAAAATCTCCGGTCTTGAAATTCCACATCTTGCATTCTGTCTCTAATTCATAACAAAACTTTGGTGACTATATTTTTTAAATTACAGTGGGAATAGAGGATGAATTGGAAACAAAAATGGTAGTAAGAGTGGCTGAGAGAAGTATGGTGAACCTCTGGTGACAGTTTCAGAATAAGATTTAAAAGTGACAGGCAGCACCAAATAAACAAATTCAATTTCAAATAATTATCCAAGATAGATTTCTTATCATTATGCTATGAAAATTAACAATTAACAATATATAGAATGACCATAATAATTTTTAAAATAACTTTGATTAGTGAGGATCCTATATTCTATATGTCTGTTAATTTAATATTTGGTTTGAAGTCTACCAAAATATCTCAGATCTCTTCTATAATGTATTTGTAGGCAACACCTACAAATATAACACAAATACAGACATTCTGTTGGTGACTTAAATACTAAAAACAGCACTTTTCTATGGAGTGGATTTTTAAAATGGTGAAATTTCACATAAAAAAGCGTCTTCTCTTCCTTTAGTTTGCATAGTAGCTACATTCCTGGAAAATTCAGTGTATGGTAAAATTATTCAGAAAATACTTAATTTGTAAAATGAAGTTGGAGTGTAGGCTCAGATAATTATAATAAAGTTTTTCACAAGTATGAAGGCCTGGTGAGTCATTTGAAAAGAAGTGGACTATAAGACACATTCTTTTTCATGGGACTATCCTGACCCTTGCAAGAGATGTGAAACCCTTGGCACCACCTTCTCATTGCCAGTAGCATCTTCTGACCATTGTGCTAACAAAGATATTTCCATAGATTTCCAAAATACCCTCAAGAGGATGATGTTGGCCCCATTGAGAACCTCCACCCCAATGCATTTTTATTGCCACCCTGAGGTTCAGGTTGTCTTCACTACAGTTAGCTTTTCCCCCTCTCCTTCTGGCTTTCAGTGTATCTACCCACTCTGCCTTCCCTTCCCTTCCCAATTTCTCTGACATTAACCAGATTAATCTCTGAAGTATGGTTCTTATCTAGCTACTCCCTTCTCAGAAGCCTATAGTCACTTTCCTATTACTTCTGACTCAACATACAATTTAGATGTGTAATTACCTAATTAACTTGAACTTAACATGTCAAAACTTGTACTCTATTTCCTCTCCTAAATCTGTTCTCAGTCTTCTCTCTATCAGTTAATGGCAACTCTGTCCTTTTCAGTTGCTCAGGCCAAAAATCTGGGAGTCATTTTTACTCTTAAGTTTTTTTTTTACCCTCCCATATCTATTCCAAATATATCCAAATCTTTTCAAAATATATCCAGAATGCAGCTGCTTTTCACTAATTATACTGCTATATCTTAGTTCAAACCACTGTAATTTGTCTCTTTTATTATTTCATTGATCTCCTAAGTGCTTTTCTGGGTCCCACTCTTGTCATCCTCCATTGTCTGTTTCCTACACAGCAGCCAGCTATATCAGATCATGTCACTCTCTTACTCAGAATTCACTCAGCATAAAAGCTTAAGTCCTTACAGTGGCCTCCAAGGCCCTATGTGATCAGATCTTCCTGCTTCAGTTCAACCATACATTTTTGTTTCTTATCTGTCTCCTCCCAGATTCTACTTAGAATAGTTCTGACTCACTTGTTTACCTTTAGTTCCCATTTTAACCTTCCTACATTGTGTCTTGCTTCTCTTCCCCACTCTAATCTCCACCTGACAAAATCCTACCCATCTATATCAGGAAAATAGAAACCACCCTGGGTTTTTTTTTTAGCAAGAACAGATTTAATTAAGTAAATCATCTAAATGCTTATAAAGCCATTGGAAGGCCTGGGTGGTGAGGGTCAGAGAGAACTACTTCTGGCTTTGAGAAAATCAAAAAGTGCGAGACTCATAGGACACTGCTTTAAGTGCTGTTGCCAGCACTGCTAAGGTGCTGGCAACAACAGTAAAGCGAATGTTTCCCAGGCGCTCACTTGGAAGCTGCTGCAGACTCGGTCTTTGTGTCTGCCCTCGTGTCTGCCAGCTGCTGCCGGAGACGAATAATAGCTTATTCTTGCCTTCTAAATCATGCATAAATGCCTCTCATTGGTGGAGTCTAAATCAGAACCCTTTAGACAAGGGAATCTGAGAAATTTGGTGTTAGCGTTTCTAGCCCCTGCTTTTCATCAGAAAGGCAGAGTATTAACAGCACAGTCTACCTCTTTGAATACTCAGTATCTACATACAACCTTCTACCTGTATTTACATTTTAGAACAATCTAAACAAAAGTATTTGCTTTTGCCTAACTGTTGCAATTATTAACGCATATAAGGGGAGATGTATTCACCCTCCCTTTTAAAAAGGGAGAATACTCTTTTGAGATCTTATACCTAAAGGATGACATTATATAGTTAACTTCTACTAACCCATCTTATATAAAATATTTGGAGGAGAGGATAAATAACATTATATATCAAAGCAAGAAAGATGTTACATATAGATAAAACTCTCCTCATATTGCACCTGGTTCCCTGGTCATAGTTGATTTTTATAACTTCTTTCTTCCTCCAGCTAGGCAATGTTTCCTTTGTGTTTCATTAGTACCTCAGTATAATGATTTCTTATCAGGTAGGTAATCTAGTCTGTCAGTGAAGAGTTTGAGCCAGTAGTGGCACCTCCTGCAATCTTTTCTTAACTTTTACTACTGTACAGAGTATTAAGAGATGCCCCAGAGATCCCCTTGGTTCCTGACAAAATGTTTGTTTATGTGGCATGATGAGCTTAAAGGAGCCAGGTGATAGGGTTAACTGTCAAGAACTGGGGAAGGTCTGCTATTTTACCCTACTTGGCAAATTAACAAGTTAGCCTGGCAGAGTTTCATAGATGTTGACAGGGGACACAGGACTCCTAGGTCAAAGACAAAGCATGGCAGACAGCTTAGGCATCATGTTCACATGTTCACATGTTCACAAATGCTATGAGGTTGATGTTGAGGTGGGCCTAGGGGAATGCTGGGTACACAGCAGGTTTATGGTATAGCTGAGAAACACTGAACTTAGTAAACTCCCAATCTTATAAGAGGGTTGCTTGTAAACCTGCCCAACTTTTAGCTGGGAGAGAGGCATTATCTTTATTACACTGGTCAGAAAACAAATCTGCCCTCTACACTGGAGGAATATACTCTGTCTTCTAAGGCTGTTTGTTTTATAGACATCTTTGAAAAGATAGTCTGGAGCTGAAGCTGATCTAAGAGGTATAGAGCTACCATGGAGAATTGTCTTTTAATACAGCTTTCCTGGAATATGGTGGAAGCATTCTTCCCCTGGGAACCTGTCAACTGGAGTCATTGTTCTAGGGATAGAAGATAGCAACGATGGAGTGAGTGGTGTGTTGGTGGTAATAGTGAGAGGAGCCGCACTTACATCAGCCTCTATAGCTCTGTTCAGTAGGACTTTCTGCAGTGATGGTGATGTTCTATATCTGGACTATACAGTACAGTGTACTAACTATATTTTATACCTAACCTAATATATAATACTTGATACCTAACCACGTATCTGCCTATGTAACTCACACAGCTACTAACCATCTGTGGCTTTTGCACACTTGAAATGTGGCTCATGTGACAAAGGAATTTTAAGTTATATTTAATTTTAATTCATTTGCAGTTTAAATTTAAATAGCTACATGTGGCTAGTAGCTGCTTACAAGTTAGCACAGTTCTAGACCTTTTAACCATGTTTTGTAACTACCTAAAGCAGCTTTCCTTGTTTCCCATCACAGGAAGTAAAATTTGGGCTACTTTTGATTCCAAAGCTCTTTTTCTGTATCTCTTTGAAAGCCGTTATCAGTTTCTTCCTCATAGTACAAAGGTTATGCATATGCCTTATTACCCCACTGGAATATGTATTCTGATTCATTTAAAAATAACCTTTTATTACTGCAGGAACAATATCTGTAAATTGTATAAAATAAGAAAATTTAAACAAATAAGGTAAAAAATTCTATTTCCACCATAGCAAAATTAGCATTAATACATATACTTTCTGTGTATGTGCATTTTAACCTGAATGAGGTCGTACTGTATATACTGTTTTATAACCTGTTTTTTTGAGGAATTGAATATCCAATTTCCTTTCAATACATCTTCATCTCATCTACTACCTAGAACATATTCAGATTTCCTTAATTGACTCCTAAATGACCATTATAACTGGTTAATCCTCACATTTCCTCTGGTTTTGTCTGTTAAGTCTCTTTTATAAAAAGACCAGTCTTTTATTTTTCTTTCTTTTTTTAAAATGACGCTTTGTTTAAGTAAAAGACTAGACCAATTTTGTATAATATACAACCTAGCTTTCTCTGGTTGTTTTTTCATTTTGGGAGCATTTTTCTTTTTATTTTTAATATTTCTTGTAAAGGAGAAGGTTCATTTAAAGGTTTGGTTGTTATTTATTATATTTTGTATTATCATATAACAAAGATCATGTTAATTGCATTCATGTGATATGTGTTGTAGATTTAATATCTGGTTGGCCCACCATTAATGGTGTTAATTGTATATAAGAATACTATGAAAAAGTATATAACATTAAATTTAATAACCTAGAAGAAATGGATAAGTAATTAGAAAGATACAACTTTCCTAGACTGAATCAAGAACTAGAATATCTAAATAGACTGACTGATCAGCAATATGGAAATTGAAACAATCATCAAAAAACTACCAAAAAGTAAAAGTGCAGGACTAGATGGCTTCATTTAATAGCTGTTTAATACCTATTTTCTCTTTTCTAAAAAAATCATGAGGCCAATATTACCCTAATACCGAAACCTGGTAAAAATAACACACACAAGAAGAAAACTATGGATCAATATCTTTCACGAACACAGGTGAAAAAATTCTAAATAAGATACTAGCCAACCAAATATAGCAACCTATTAAAAAGATTATACACCACTATCAAATGGGCTTCATCCTGGAGGCACAGGGATGGTTCAACGTACACAAATCAATTCATGTGATACACCACATATCAATAGATGCAGAAAAATCCCTTGACAAGATACAACATCTATTCATGATCAAAACACTGACAAAATTGGTATAGAAGGAAAGTACCTCAACATAATAAAGGCCATATATGACAAACCCTCAGCCACCGCTATACTTAATGGTGAAACACTAAAAACTTCTCCTCTAAGATTAGGAACAAGACAAGGCTGTCCACTATCATCACTATCATTCAATATGACATTGGAGGTCCTAGCAAGTGCTATCAGGCAAGAGAAAGAAATAAACGGCATCCAAATAGGAAACGAAGAAGTCAAACTGTCACTCTTTGCAGATGACATAATTCTCTATACAGAAAACCGTAAAGACTCCACAAGAACACTACTAGAAACAATAAACAAATACAGTAAAGTTTCTGGATACAATATCAATGTTCAAAAATCCATAGCGTTCCTATACTTGAATAATGAAGTGTCAGAAAAAGAAGTGGAAAAAATAATTCCTTTTGCAATTGCAACAAAAAGAATAAAGTATCTAGTAATAAATGTAACAAAACATGTGAAGGACCTATTAAATCGAAGAAAATCCAAAGAAATGGAAAGATATTCTGTGTTCTTGGATTAGAAGAATCAACATAGTTAAAATGACCATATTACCTAAAGCATTACACAGATTTAATGCAATCCCCATCACTTTTTAAAGAAATAGAACAAAAAATCATCAGATTTGTATGGAAGCACAAAAGACCCCAAATTGCCAAAGTCATCCTGAGAAAAAAGAACAAGACTGGAGGCATCACTCTGCCTGACTTCAAATTATACTACAAAGTGACAGTAATCAAAACAGCATGGTACCGGCAGAAAAGCAGACACACAGACCAGTGGAATAGAATTGAGAGTTTAGAAGGAAACCCATAATGTTTTACCAAAGAGCCAAAAACCTACAGTGGAGAAAGGAAAGCCTCTTCAATAAATGGTGCCGGGAAAATTGAAAAGCCACCTGGAAAGAATGAAACTAGACATTGTCTATTACCACACACCAAAATTAACTCAAAATGGATTAAGGACCTGAATATAAGACCTGAAACAATCAAATGCATAGAAGAAAGCATATGAACTAAACTCGGAGAACTTGGACTTAAAGAGGATTTTATGAATTTGACCTCAAAGGCAACGGAAGTAAAAGCAAAAATAAATGAATGGGACTACATCAAACTAAAAAGCTTCTGCACAGCAAAAGAAACCATTAACAAGGTAAAGAGACAGTCATTTGAATGGGAAAGTGTATTTGCAAGCAACGTGTCTGATAAGGGCCTAATATCTAAAATATACAAAGAACTCTTACAACTCAATAACAACAGAAAAACAAATGATCCAGTTAAAAAAAATGGGCAGAGGACTTGAACAGACCCTTCTCCCAAGAAGACATACAAACTGCCAACGAACATATAAAAGGATGCTCGTCATTGCTAGCTATTAGAGAAATGCAAATCAAAACCACGATGAGATACCATCTTACACTGGATAGAATAGCTATTATCAACAGGACAAGTAATAACAAGTGTTGGAGAGGACACAGAGAAAAAGAAACCCTCATATACTGCAAATTGATACAACCACAATGAAAAACAGTATGAGGTTCCTCAAAAAACTAAAAATTGATCTACCATATTATTCAGCAATCCCTGTACTAGGTATTTATTTACTCCAAACTCTTGAGAACATATATCTGAAAAGATACTTGAACACTGATGTTCATGTCAGCACTATTCATGGTGCCCAGGACATGGAAGCAACTGAAGTTTTCTACAATAGATAATTGGATAAAGGTGCTGTGGTACATATGTACAATGGAATATTACTCAGCTATAAGAAGAGATGAATTGCTGCCACTTGTGACAACATGGATGGACCTTGAGATGATCATGCTAAGGGAAATAAGCCAGACAGAAATGTTGAAAATTACATTATATCACTTACGTGTGGGTATAAACTTAAAATCAACAAATGATGTTAATTGTGACCACTGAAACAGTATAATAAACATTCTCCTCCCTCCTTTGTTCAGTTATGTTTTTCTTTCTGTTGCTAGAATTTTACTTTGGCATTATTTAAAAATCTAGCTTCTTGTAAACTGAAAAAGCTAACGTTCGCCTTTTTTTAAAACACCAGTTGATAAGTACTTTCTGAGATAATTCTTAATTAGGGTTTGTAAAATCATATTTTCAGTTTTGCCTTATGTATTTATTAGCTAGCATGTTTTGTTTTGTTTTGTTTTTTAAATACTAACTGGAGATATTTGGTTACTCTGAAATACAGTTCTTATTGCCAAGGCAGGATAAATGCTGAATTCTTTCTCTTAGTTACCAATTTTCAGGTAGAAGTTTTAATACCCCCTCAAATGGTGACAATGTTTCTTCCTTCTCTTTTTTGAATATCATTATGTAGTGATGTATTTTCATCAATTCAGTTCATTACAATTATTTTCTATTTTAATACTCAAATATTCAGTTTGCTGGAATGATGGAAATTTTCTCATCTGACTCCTATGTCTCCTCCTGCCTTTATTTTTTTTTAGTTAAAAAATTTTCAGTTTTAAATAAGTATAATCAACATACAATAAATTCTGTGTATTTAGAATAACAATTTGATGATTTTTGAAGTATGTATATATTAATGAAACCATTACCAAAATTTTTCTCTTTGCTCCTGTTCCCAGGATTGCTTCCTGCCTCTGTATATAAATTTAATTTATAGTTACTATATTCATGCATTATGTTCTCTCTTTGATCTGGCTTCCTTCACTTGGCATAAGTATTTTGAAATTCATCCATGTTTTGTGTGTATTGGTACTTCTTGCTAAATGTATTCCATTGTTTGGATATGCCTACAGTTTGTTTATTCATCTGTTAATGGACATGTAGATTATTTCTATAATTTTGCTGTTTTATATAAAGCCAGCACTGTGAAGTTTTGTGTACAAGATTTGTACATAATACTCATTTTTCTTGGGTATATACCTTGGAATGGAATTGCTTAAGCATATGTTTAGTTTTAGTAGCTATTATGAACAGTTTTCCAAAGCAGTTGAACTCTTATTTCAATTTTAACATTAGTTTTCAGTTAACTTCTTTGATTTTATAATTGTGCCACTTTATTTCTCTCAGCAATGTTGATTTCTAACATTGACATACTTACCTGTTGCCATTAATTTATAACAATGGTATATAATTACTTATTGCCATTAACAAAACAATGGTGATCTGTAGACCCCTTTCAGGATGTGGAGGTCAAAACTTTTTATAATAATGCTGTAATGTTGTTTGTCTTTTTTGCTGTGTAGACATTTGAACTGATAGTGTGAAAGCAATGGTGGGTAAATACGTTGACAGTTTGGTATGAATTAAGGCAATGTACCAAACTGTACTAGTAGTCAAGGTATATGTGCTCCTTGTTTTTGTTGTTGTTGTTGTTGTTGTTGTTGTTTTCTAATGCTAGTTTCACTTAAGAATTACCTTGATAAAGTAGCAAAAATTATTAATTAAAAAAATCTCTACCTTTGAATATCTGTATTTTTAATGTTCTGTATGAAGATATTGAAAGTATGCATAAGCACTTTTGTTGCATTCCAAAGTATATAGTTGTTTTCAGGAAAAGCATTTGTAAACTTTTGTTTAAGTTGTAAGTTGCTGTTTTCACGGAATGTCATTTTTACATACAAGAACTATTAACTATGGTTATTTAGGCCTAGTTATTTGGTAGATTTTTTTTTTAAATAAACAAAGTGAGCCTGCCACTTCAAGGAAACAATTGAAAGTATTTGTTGCTAGTAATAAAATTTGTTTTAAAATGAAAATTAGAATTTTGTATTAGCTGCCATACTTTGACAGCCTCCCAATAATGATCAGATCAGTTGTGATATGAAAAAGTGTGGTTTTTAAAAATATTATGCAATGAAATATATCCATATTTGAAAGGTCTGCATACCTTAGTGAACCAACATTTTCCATATGATCAATTCATAATGTTATAAAATCAAAGTGCAAGATAGGCAAGTAAATTTTAATGCTACAAAATATGAAAAATTCATTAATATGGTTTCATATTCCACAGTACAGCTGATCTGTATGAAATTACCACTTGTCAAGTTTTGGTATAATATCAAAGTGAAACATTCAGTCTTTTGAAAAAGCTATTAAAATACTGCTCTGTTTTTTCCAGCTGTGTATCTGTGTGAGCCTGTATTTTGTTCATAGCTATTTTGTTCATAGCTTAATCAAAACAACACATCACAAATTGGAATACAGAAATTTTTATATTAGAATCCAGCTGTTTTACACTTTTTAAAAAAGTTTTTAATAAAATTATGGCATTTTGTTAATATGTAATGGGCTTATAATTATCATAGATGAAATATTAAAACATTTTAAACTTCTGTGGTTCTAATATCTAATATTTAAATATTGATTGATATAAACTACATAAATAAAAGTTCTTTAGGGTCCTTGATAATTTTTCAGAGGGGAAAATTGTTCTTTGTAGTTCCTTCTTTCTTCAGAATGCATCTGTTTAAGAGTGTACATTCAAAATATGTGTTCTATAGTTCTTTGGAAGAAATTGTCTTTCTATGTGATTATGGTGACAGTTTGATATTTAATATTTGAGTTTGATTTCAGTTTAAAGAGTTTTAAAAATTTAATTTTTTATTTTTTTTGAATAGATTAAGCTTTTGTTTTTCTAGGTAAAAGTTATAGGGTGATATAAAAATGAAGTCGGAATCATTTTTCCACTGAATCACTTAGTGCAGAAAAAGTAAACATATATTAAATATCTAAAATCAAGATATTTGCTAAGTTAGAGAAAGGTAAATACCATATGATTTCACTTATTTGTGGAACCTTAGTAACAAAAACAACAAACTAATCAAAAACAGACTCATAAATATAGAGGACAGTCTGTGATGACAGCCAGAGGGGAGGGGAGCTGGGAGAAAGGGGTGAAGAATTAAAGAAGTACAAATTAGTAGTTGAAAGTTAGTCATGGGCATGGGGTGCATGGCATAGGGAATGCAGTTAGCATTAATATAATGGCTAGATGGAGAGCCAGAGGAGAGAAAGAGCAGTTAGGAAGATCATTTTATAAACTATATAAATATCTAACCAATGTACTGTATACTTGAAACTAATAATAACAAAATTAGAGAAAAATAAAATAAAATCAAGATATTTGCCTGTCTACTCAGAGAACTGCAGTAATCACCAATGTTAAAAGGATTTTATGATAATAAGCCAAAAATTGATTTAGAGTGCTTATCTGTTGCATTGGAATGTGAAAGCTCTTTGAAAACTAATAAATTATCATTGTGAAGAATTTTTGCCTTTAGGCTTGGGGGTGAACATAATTAATGTATATGACGTAGGAGTCTATTAACCAGGTAGCCCTCCATGAACCATGATGCCCAGTATTAACACCCTGTTTAATCTTCTAGGCTTTGCCATGTGACCTGCTTTGGTCAATGGGATATTAGAAAGCATGATGTGAGCAGAGACTTGATAAGTGCTTGCACATTGAGGCTTGTCCTCTTGAAATGTTTCTTCTGGGAATCCAGCTACCATGCTGTACAGAAGCCAGTCTAGATTACTGGAGTGAAGGAGGAGAGAGGAGCAAGGTGTGCTAGCTAGCAACAATTGTCGGAAATTTAAGTGAAGTCTTCTTGGATGTGTACCCCAGCCAAACTCCCTCTGAATACAGCTGCATTAAGTGACCTCAGCACACACCACAGGGAATGGAAGAACCACCCAGCTGACTCACAGAATTTATAGAGAAAATAATACATTGATGTCGTATTAGGCCACTGAGTTTTGGAGCAGTGTGGTATGCAACAGTTGATACCTGACCCAGATAATGTTGGCTACGGTCATGGTTTGCTGCTGATTTGGCAGATATTAAATATCTTTGTGGCAGAGAAAACAGTGAAGAATGAGAAAGCTTGAATGGTTGAAAGCCCTGAATCAAAGCAACTCTCATGGTATAGATAGGGATTTAGATGAGAATACTGAGTGAGAAACACAGGAAGTGTGATCCCTCTCCCCACCAACCCCTTAGTTCTTTGTCAAGGAGTATTTGCCTGAAAGCTTAAGGGCCGGGAAAGCATTCTGCCAAATGCTTTGTGGTTTTGCCATCTTCATTTTCTAAACCTGTATCATCAGAATGGAATCTTAGAGAGTAGGAGATTCTTCCAGCCAGAAAAACAACTTTAAAGTTACTGATGGAGGAAGACTTGCCCATTTGATGATCATTTAATTTAATTGACAGTCTATTTTTCTATCTTTATAATTGCAGTCCTAGCCTGGAAAATAAATGACATTTATCATAAATATGTTTGTACATGCATAGTTCATATATAGCATCTATAATATACACATGTGCACAGGTATATAGCATATATAATGTATAGCATATATCATATATGATACAACACTTTTAATTGTGAGTGTGGCTTTGTTACTGTTGAGTAACAGCGATAATATAGAAAAATCACAAGGACTACCTAAGTCACATGTCACAAGGAGTAGAAGAAATGGAATTGTGACACTGCTATATCACTGTCAGTCATTCAGAAAATATTGAATGCTTTTTATGTGCTTGGCTAATGTAGAAAGTAATAGGGATATGAGGGAGGCCTACTGTCATTGAATTTATAATTCAGCCTGGTGGAAAGGGTTTCTTTCCTTGTCTTTACTTTGTATGCATTTTCCCGTTTCCTTCTCCCTATCCCCAAATAAAACTCAAACTCAGATTAGAAGTTTATTTGACAATAGTCATTTTATATCCTTACTGATTTCATTTACTTGTTCTATTACCTAGAAAATAGTGTTGAAAACTCCAACTCTACTTGTGATTTTGTCCATTTCTCGTTTCAGTTCTGTTAATTTTTTGCCTCATGAACTTTGAAGCTCTGGCATTAGGTGCATATACATTTAGAATTGTTATGTCTTCTTGGTGAATCTACCCTTTTATCATTATGTAAGGTCCCTCTTTACCTGTGGTAAGAGTCTTTAAAGTTTACATAGTCTGATATTAATATAGTCATCCCAGCTTTCTTTTGATTAGTGTTTACATACTGTACTTTCTCCCATGCTTTTGTCTTAATTTTCTTTCACATTTCTCTTACAGGACTACTGGCAATGAATGCTCTTAGTTTTTCTTCACTGGAGAATTTTGCTTTTATTCTTTGTTTTTGCTGTATAAATAATGGTGGATTGACATCTTTTCTTTCAGCACTTTAAAAAATTGCTCCATTTTCTTTTGGCCTTCATGGTTTCTGAAGAGAAATTCTTAGTAATTCATTTTATTGTTCCCTTATAGTGAGTACTGCCAAACATAATAAATTGGAGGAGAGGAGTATGTATAAGTCTTATTGAAATGCCTGACCATAAGTAAATAATGAAAGAGCACACTGTCAGCACTTGAGAATAATATGAAGTAGAGTGCATAGTGAAGTTATGCAGGTAGTAGTTGGAAAAGTTGTCACAGTCTGGTGAGGAAATATAAGACAGTGCCCAAACTTGTGACCTTATATTTGCTGAAAAGAGTCACAAACTTGTGGATGATGCTAGGATTCAAATCACTTGTCCATAACAAAAATACTTCTTTTTTTATTATTAAAATAATATATGTTCTTTGTAAAAAGTAAGAAAAATATATAAAATAATAAAAATTATGTTCCACCTTGCAGAAACTTTAGTATATTTCTTTTCAGCCTTTTTTACTATTCACCTTTTTATTGTTTTTACATATTTAGAATCATTGTATATGAAATTTGGTTTGTTATTTTAACCTAACATTATAATATTAGCATTTTCCTTTTGTAAAATATTTTAAGCATAATTAATGACTGTTATTGGTGAATGTGTCATAATTTAATTTGCCATTCTCTTGGTGATGACATTCTTTCCATTTCCCCCCACTATTATAATTATTATATGAAGAATGTGTTTTTGCATGAAGTTTTATTAGCATTTAGATTTTCCTTTGAGTCCTAGAAGTGACATTACCAATTGAAAGGCTTTGCTAATGATCTTTTCTTATAATTTTCTATAAACTGTTTGTAAAACTAATACCTAAGGTTGGATTTGTCATTTATTGAAAATATATTTCCTTGTTTATTTTTTTACCCTTTTTTTCCTTTTTGTTGTACCTAAATTTTACATTTTTATTTATTTTAATCTGTTAAGTGTTACCTTTGTGTTTTCTTTTTTTTAAGTTTTCAGAATTTTTTTCTCACCCAAGGATTTAGAAAATAGTTACTTTTGTCTTTTATACATTTTTTAAAACTTTTTAAATTCTATAAAAATAAAGTTTACCATCTTAACTATTTTTAAGTGTATAGTTCAGTGGCATTAAATACATCACCTGTTGTACAGCCATCATTAACATCTATCTCCATAACTCTCTTCATCTTGCAAAACAAACTATTCCTACTCAACAGTAACACCTCTATTTTTCCTTCTCCCATCCCCTGGTAACAACCATAGTACTTTCTTTCTGTCCGATTTTGACTATCTCATGTAAATGGAATCATATAGTATCGGTCTTTTTGTGACAGACTTATCCATGTTCTAACATATTGTAGAATTTCCTTTCATTTTAAGGCTGAATGATATTTCCATATACATATGTAAATACCACATTTTTCTTTATCCATTCATCTATTGATGGATACTTGGGTTGCTTCCATTATTTAGCTATTGTGAATAATGCTGCTATGAATATGGATGTGTAAATATCTCTTTGAGACCCTGCTTTCAATTCTTTTGGGTATGTACGAGAAGCAGAATTGTTGGATCAAGTGGTAGTTCTATTTTTTATTTGTTGAAGAATGACCATACCGTTTTCCACAGTGGCTTTACCATTTTACATTCCCACCAACAGGGTTTCAATTTCTTCATATTCTCACTAGCACTCGTTATTTTCTTATTTTCTTTTTTTTTCCTTCCTTCCTTCCTTCCTTCCTTCCTTCCTTCCTTCCTTCCTTCCTTCCTTCCTTCCTTCCTTCCTTCCAGTAAAAACCATTCTAATTGGTGTGAAGTGGTATATCATTATAGTTTTGTTTTGCATTTCCCTAATGGTGATATTGAGCATCTTTTCATGTGTTCATTGGCTATTTATATATCTTTTTTTTGAGAAATGTCTTTTAAGTCCTTTACCAATTTTTGATTGGTATTAGTTCTTTGTTAAATGTTTGGGATAGTTCACAAGTGAAGCCATCAGGTCCAGGGCTTGTTTTTGTTAGGAGGATTTTGATTACTGATTCAGTTGCTTTACTACTGATAGGTTTATTCAGGTTTTCTGTTTCTTTGTAATTTAGTTTTGGTAGGTTTTCTGTTTCTAGAAATTTGTCCATTTTAACAGGTTTATTTTTTTGGCATGCAGTTGTTTATAGTACTCTCTTATATTTTTATTTTTGTAGAATTAGTAGTAATGTTCCCACTTTCATTTCTCATATTAGTAATTTTAGTCTTCTCTCTTTTTTTCTTAGTCCATCCAACTAGAAATTTGTTGATCTTTTTGAAGGCCAACTTTTTGTTTCATTGCTTTTCTCCTATTTTTGTATTCTCTATTTTATTGATCTTTGCCTTAGTCTATATTATTTCATTCCTTCTGCTAGCTTTGAGTTTGTTCATTCTTTTTCTAATTCCTTAAGTTGTAAAGTTAGGCTGTTGATTTGAGGTTTTTTTTTTTTTTTTTTAATGTCAGCATTTGTAGCTATAAAATTTCCCCTTAACACTGCTTTTGCTGCATTCCATAGATTTGGTACGTCTTTATTTCTGTTTTCATTCATCTCAAGTATTTTCTAATTTCTCTTGTGATTTCTTCTATGATACATTTGTTGCTTAAAAGTGTTTTGTTTAATTTTCACAATTATATGAAAGTTCTAGTTAATTTGTTTGTTTGTTTTTGATTTCTAACTTCATCCTGTTGTGGTCAGGGAAGATACACTTTGTATGACATCTGTCTTTAAAATCTATTGAGATCTTAATTTGTGGCCTAGCGTATGGTCTATCCAGAAAAATGTCCCATGTGACTTGGGATTAATGTATATGCTGTTGTTTTGTGTAGAGTGTTCTGTATATTTCTATTAGATCTAGTTGATTTATTATGCTTTAATGCTTTTTAGTACCTCATTTTCGGCACTCTTGTCTTTTCTGTTTTGTTGATTTTTTTGAAGTGAAATTTTAACATTTCTTCTTAATTTCCTTTTATGTATATTATAGCTACTTGTGGTTACCATGGGAATTATATTTAACATCCTGAAGTGATAACATTTTAATTTGAATTTATAGCAGTTTAACTTTAATAACATACAAAAACTCTACTTCTTTACAGCTTCATCCTCACCACTTTTGGTTGTTGATATTACAAAATTCCCTCTTTATGTACTGTGAGCCCCAAAACATAAACTGATAATTTCTTTAAATGCATTAATTTCCTAAATTATATAGGAAATAAGTTTTAGAGTTACAAACCAAAATTATAGTAATACTAGCTTTTCATTAATAATTTCTTTCTTTAAATATGTTAATCTCTTAAATCATGTAGAAAACAAAAAGTACAGTTACGAACCATTGTTACAATAACATCAGCTTTTATAATTGCCCATATAGTTACTTTTTTGAGATCTTTATTTCTCCATATCCTCTCCTTGAAGGACTGCCTGGAGCATTTCTTCCTGGGGAGGTCTCATAGTCAGGAACTGCCTCAGCTTTTGTTTATCTGAGAATGTCTTGATTTCTTTCTCATTTTTGAAGGACAATTTTGCCAGATACAGATTTCTTGGTTGTGTTTTTTCTTTTAGCACTCTGAATATATTGGCTCCCTTGGTTTAGGCCTCCAAAGTTTCTGATGTGAAATCTGTAGATAATCTTATAGATGATTGCTTATGTGTGATTTACTCCTTTCTCACCACTTTCAAGATTCACTCTTTGTTTTTGTCTTTTGAAAATTTGACTGTAATGTGTCTCAGTGTGAGTCTCTTTGATTTCATCTCACTTGGAGTTTGTTGAGCCTCTTGGATATTTATATTCATGTCTATCATCATGGGAAGTTTTTAGTCAATATTTCTTTATATATTTTCTCTGCCTCTTTCTCTATTTTCCTTCTGGACATCCAGGATGCACATGTTGTTCCACTTGATGATATCCCTCAGGTTTCATGGGCTGTTCTTTGCTTTTCTTCATTCTTTTACCCTGTCTGCTCCTCAGCCTTGATAATTTCCATGGTCTTATCTTCAAGTCCACTGATTCCTTTGCCAACTCAAATATGCCTTTGAAGCCCTCTAGTGAAATTTTAATTTGTTATTATTCCTTTTAGCTCTAGAATTTATATTTAGTTTTTCATAAGGCTTTTTATCTTTATTAATATTTCTATTTTGTTCACACATCATTTTCTTGACTTTGTCCACATCTTCCTTTATTTCTTTGAGCATTTTGAGAAAGTTTTTTTTTTTAATTCTGTCTAATATATCTGCCATCAAGTATTTTTCAGGTAGAGATTTTGTTGAATTATTTTTTTCTTTTGACATATTCCTTGTAATTTCTTTTGTTGTTGAACACTGGACATTTGAATCTAGTAATGTGGTAACTCTGGATCATATTCTCCCCCTTTCCCAGAGTTCGTTGTTTTGAAAAAAGTTTTGTAGGCTGTCTCTGTACTAAGAATCAGGCTGAGTTATAAACTCAATGCCTTCTTATGTCTTTTGTGAGCCTTTTCTTAGACATACACAGTCACTT
The DNA here is from genome assembly GCA_004027375.1 of Macroglossus sobrinus. Taxonomy (NCBI): domain Eukaryota; kingdom Metazoa; phylum Chordata; class Mammalia; order Chiroptera; family Pteropodidae; genus Macroglossus; species Macroglossus sobrinus. The sequence continues at coordinate 165,338 of PVKZ01002500.1, forward strand.
TTTATTTTCCCCCAAATATGCAGTTGTTTTCGAATGTCCTAATCTTTAATGTGAGGCTCCTGAAAGGGGAAAAGCAAAGAACGAAGGGTGATGAAAAAAAGAAGGAGTGGCCTTTTAAATTTCCTGGAAGTCACTCAGCTGGGGGGGCAGAGGCTTACAAAAATGGGGGGAGGTACAAGAACAACATCTGCCCAGCATTTTGTCTATACCTCTGTGATTAGAAGCAGCAATCAGCAGAACACAGATTCCTTATATGTGGAGTACAGGGTCCTTTTTTTTCCTACTCTAGCTCCCACAAGCTGTGTGCAGCTACTCCAGGAAGAGGTACACAGCTGCCTGCCATGTGGTTGGTGGTGGGGTATGAACAGCTCCTACTGTGCTAAGAGCTGGAAATTAACCATTTAGGCCTTTCCTTGGAAGTTGCAAGCTTTCAACAGGCTCCAGAGTTTCAAAACAGTTATATCAGATAAATTCTCTAGTGCATCTTCTCTAAATACTCCTGTTTGTAGGTTTTTTTTTTTTAGGTAGTTTGTTTAATCAGTTTAGAATTTATTTTGCTCTAGGGTATGAAAAACGTTTCTAAGTCAGGGGTCAGCAAACTAAACATCAGAAGCTCAAAATAAATCAAGCAAAAGTAAACATAACTGAATGGAGAAATTTTTAAAAATTTACATTCATAGTTGGGGATGTCACAGCTCTCTCTGAGAAAACTGCTAGAATTACCAGACTGAAAATCAGCAAGGATATAGAAAATTTGAACACCATAACCAATAGTAATCAAATAACATATCTAGAACATACCACCCAGCAACTACATAATATACACTTTTTTCAAGTATTTATGGAATATTTACCCAGATAGACTATAACTTATACCACAGAACAAACCTCAGTAGGTTTACAAGAATTGAAATCATAGTATGTTCTCAGACCATAATGGAATCAAACTTGAAATTAATAATATAAACAAAAGGAAAATCTTTATAAATTTGTGGAAATGAAACAACACATTCTTAAATGAGCCATGGGTCAAAGAGGAAGTCTCAAAGGAAATAAAAAAATACATGGAACTAAATGTTAATAAAAAGAAAACATATCATCTATGGGATGCAGCTCAAGCAGTGCTCAGAGGGTAATTTACAGCAATAAATGCTTATACTAGAAATGAGGAAAGATCTCAAATCAGAAATCAATGAAAACCTAAATAAATCTAAATTTAAATAAATGTTTGTGGATTGGAAGATTCAGTATAGTAAAATGTCAATTTCCCTCAGATTGATCATAATTTTAATGCAAATCCTATGAAAATACCAGAAAAGTTTTTGTAGCAAGAGACAAGCTTATTCTAAAATTTATAAAGAAATGCACAGATCCTAAAATAGCTTAAACAATATTAACAAAGAAGAATAAAGCAGGAAGAATCATACACACTCATATTGTAGTCTACTCTCTTGTCTCAGTAATAAAGATTGTGTGATATTGGCTGAAGGATAGACACATAGATCATTAGAACAGTATAGATATCGCAGAAATAAACCCACAAATATGTTTAACTGATTTTTATAAAGTCAAAAGCAATTCCTAAAAGGAAGGATAACCTTTCCAACAAATGGTGTTGGGGCAGTTAGATATCCATAGGCAAAAACAACCCACCAACAGCAGCAAACCACACTAAAATTGTACACACACACACACACTTAGAATAAAACTTTTAGAAAAAAATGTTTTTAAAGAAAAACAGGCCATTCCTCTCCTTACATGTCTCTCTATCCCTTTATCCTTTTGCTCTTCATTATTCAGTTTGGACACCATAGCTCTGGGAAGCTCTCACTGGTCCTGCAAAACTGGCTGGATTAGTCATTTAGTCCATGGGTTCCAGTAACACCATGATTGATATATATACATGTATACATATACATATGTATGCATACATATACATATACATATATATGTGTAAATATATATATATAGTGGGTTTTTTTTTCTGCTTACTCAACATATGAGTATTTTCATGTTTGGGAATTTCCTCTTAAATGGGCTTTGTTTGGAGCCAGGGTCCACTGCCTGCCCAGAAGCCAAGGAAGACAGATACTGCTTCTTGGTACTGTGCCCTAACAACCTGGATGTCATCTAGGATAGCCATTCACTTCAGCCTGAGAGTTGAGTTGGGAGTGAGCAATGAAAAGGGACTGTGACATGGAGAACTCATTCTTATGCCCTTGGCAACAGCAGGTGTTTTCAGGGTTGGTACTGGTTCTGGTATCCAGAGAGTGGTGATGTCTATAAGTAAGTAGATGGATTCTGTAGGGGTGAGTGGTGGACCTGTGGTTGTATTCCAGGGGTGAGTGGTGGACCTGTGGTTGTATTCCTCCCTTCATTTCTAGAGACTCTGAGCTATGAGAACCTTTCAAAAAATTCCTTTTGCATTTAGCTAAAGTCAATTTTTGCTTGAAAAAGAATCTTGATTGGTTTATTCACCCTATCATAGTATTTCTATTTTGCCTTCTTATTTGCTGTTTCCTTACTCCAGATCATAAGTAGGGGCTTTGTCTTATTCATTGCATATATTCAACACAGTATGCTTGAGGTATATTAACTTCACAGTAAATAATGAATATGTGCAAGTCTTCAACTCTGTTTCTCCTTTGGCATGATATTTAGTGGAAATTATTCTGGGTTTGGATTTGATGGACTTTTATGTTTCATGCTATTTACAAAATTTGAATGTTTTCTTTGTCTTCTTGGATATCCTATTGGGAATTTGGAAGAGAGTTTGTAAGTGCCTTTGTTATCTTGAACAGTATTTTTCTTCATTTTTTAATTCCCTTAATGCAAGTACATTTGACCTTAAAAAATGTGGGGGTTAGGCTCACTGACCCTGGCAATTGAAAATCCTCATATAACTATTGACTCCCCCAGAACTTAACTACTGATAGCCTACTGTTGACTGGAAGCCTTACCAATAACACAAATAATTGATTAACACATATTTTATATGTTATATGTATTATATACTGTATTCTTACAATGAAAGGAGAGAAAAAATGTTATTAAGAAGATTTTAAGGAAGAGAAAATACATAGGCAGTATTCATTTAAAAAAATTTGCTTATATGTGGACCCACACAATTCAAACCCATTTTCTTCAAGAGTCAACTGTACTGAGATGGATGGGGAACTCTTTTTATCAGGAAAAAAAATAAGATACTTCCTGGTCAACTGACATGGTAATTAAGTTGGAAGATAGCATTATAGCATTTGTACACTGAAATGTATTGTACACACACTTATATCTATAAAGGCTACCTAATGTGTCTCCTAGTTTTCTTTTGTTGTTAATTCCATCATATTTCAGTTACATAGGCTTAAAATCTCATCTATCTTGGACTAATTCCAACTGTTTTGTCCCTCTGATTGGGAATGCCAGTGGTTGTACCTCCTTAGTACCCTTACTCTTTCCTCTGCTGATAATATGAGCCAAGTCATTATGACTTCTCTTGCATAATCTCTTTACATGTTTTCACTTTCACTGAAATCAAACCCACCTCACACAGAGCTTCTGGACGAATCTTTCTAATGATGCTTTTTAAAGCTTGATGTATCTTGTAACTCCAACCTTAATTAATCTGCAGTATTTCTTCAGATTATTCGTTCTTACTGTGGTGGTTTTACCACTCACGTATTATTGTTTTTTTTTTTAATGTTTCTCATTTACATGCTGCTTGTCTTCTCAGTAGTCTAAGTATGTTCAAATATTGCCATTCAGTTGACAGAGAATATGTGCCAGGATGCATCCCTTCACCCACCCTCCCTTACTCAAAGCAGACTGTGATCTATCTCTTTCATTGGTATATATGATTGAACTGATATAATTTGAGACAGTTGGATATATTTGAAAATTAAACTATCAGTAGTCCTTCCTATAAAGCTCTCAGAATTAATTAATCTTAGGTTTGTTTCATTGGGTTTTAGAAAACACAAATCACCATGAAAACACTGTAATGCTACAGTGTTAATTTTCTGCTTTGCTCAGATACCAGTAGGAGAATTTATGTCTATGAAAGACGTGATACCTTGGTATTTTGTCTCTATGTTTTGAGGATTTTATTAAAATTATCCTTTGTTTTTATTTTTCATAGTTGATGCTTCGTGGGAGAGGAGGTTGCTATAAACATACATTTTATGGCATCGAAAGCCATCGTTGCATGGAAACTACCCCAAGCTTAGCATGTGCAAATAAATGTGTCTTCTGTTGGCGGTAAGCAAAAATGAATGGCCATGATGGCCAAATATGTAATGATCTGTAATAATTTCTACGCAATACTGTACCCAAACATGCCTTAAGCTTTGCTGTTTCTGTAATAGCCCCCTTTTTATTCCTAATATTACATATTTATGCATTTGGTTGTTTTTCTTGCCCGGTTTTATCAGGGGCTTGTCAAGTAAAGTCTTTTTGAATAACTTGATTTTAGCTTTGTAAATCTTCTCTATTATATCTTTATTTTCTTGTTCACTAATCTACTATTATTTTTGTTTTTCTGTTCTTTTTCTAACTTAAATTGGACTGTTAGCTCATTAATATTCAGTCTTCTGTGTCTTTAGTTGTAAATTTTCCTGTATTTCTTTAGCTACATTCGATATTGATTAATTATTCATTTGTAAATGTTTTCTAATTTTCATTATGACTTCTTTGTAACTCATGGGTCAAAGGAAGACTTATTTTAAAAATTATACATCAGTTAGATTTTTTGGGGTTATATTTTTGTTATTGACCTTCAGCTAAATTGTATTGTTACAGGGTTTGTGCCTGGTTTCTAATTCAAGTTATTTAAAACTGATTAAGAAGTACTGTATGCCTAGTACATGATCAGATTTTTTATTTTACTTATTTTTTAACAAAGTTTAGGCATTTATATACTACAAATTGATCCCACTGATTACTCTAGTACCCATCTGGCACTATATATAGCTATTACAGTATTATTGCCTATATTCCCTATACTGTACTTCACATCCCCATGACTATTTTGTAACTACTAATTTGTATTTCTACATCCCATTATGTTTTTCATCCTGCCTCCCACTCCCCCTTCCCTCTGGCAATTACCAATTTGTTCTATGTATCTGTGAGTCTGTTATAGTTTTGTTTGTTTCTTTTGTTCCTTAGATTCTTCATATAAGTGAAATCATTGTATTTGTCTTTCTCTGTCTGACTTATTTCACTCAGCATAATACCCTTTAGCTCTATCCATGTCATTGCAAATGGTAAAATTTCATTTTTTATGGCTGAGTACAATTCCATTGTATATATGTACCATATCTTCTTTGTCCATTCATCTATTGATGGGCACTTAGGTTGCTTCCATATCTTGGCTATTGTAAATAGCACTGCAGTGAACTTAGAGGTGCATAAAACTTTACAAATTAGTGTTTTATGGTCAGGTTTTAAAAACGTGTTATATGCTCATGAAAAAAAGTAGTTTTTAAGTTCTCGAGTACTAAAACAGCAATAAAATCTATTCTTAGTTACTGTTTATTTATTTTATCATTATTTAGTAGTCCTTTTTAGTAGACCTCTTTATCCATAGTCAATTTTTTTGCTATAAAATATTTTCTGATAGTAATATAATTATATAGATTTATTTTGGTTACTAACTCTACCATGTCTTTCTTTTTTCTTCCTTTATGTAACTTCAACCTTTATGTGTCCTTATATTTTGGGTGTATTTCTTATAAACAAGTGTTTGGCTGGATCAATTTTTTAAAATCAACTTTATTGAAATTTTATTTAAATACAATGAAATGCACCTGTTTAAAATGTACAATTTGTCTGTGGCTATGCCACCCTGAAAAAGCCGGATCCCATCTGATCTCAGAAGCTAAGCAGAGTTGGACCTGGTTAGTACTTGGATGGGAGACCACCTAGGAAGACCCAGTGCTGTAGGTGTAAAAAATAAAAAATAAGGGATTGTAAGCTGACAATCTGTGAGGTCAACCAAGGCTTTGTAGACTTGTATAAAAATGAATCATTCAGTATGCATTTTTATGTCTGATTTTTACTCAATAAAATATTTTTGAGATTTATTCATGTTGTTAGGTATATCAGTAGTTTGTTTCTTTTCTGTTGTATGGTTTTTACCATTTGTTTATCCATATATGTCGAGTCAAATATTTGAGCTGTTTCCATGTTTTGACTGGATTATGAATAAAGCTGCTATGAAGAGTAGTGTGTAAGTCTTTTGTAGACAAATACTTTCATTTCTCTTGAATAATTACCTGTATATAGAATTGCTGGATTTTAAAAAATCTCTGTGGATAATCTGGCTTTTAATGGTCCGTTTAGTTGGTTTTATTTATAATGATTATTGGTACTGATACATTTTTGATAAATGTTCATTTTTATTCTCTTATTTGTACTTTCTGTTTACCTTGCTTTTCTACATTTTTTTTCTTTATCTCTTTTTCTATCTAAGTCTACTATTATATTAAGGTGTCAGTTTGAGTTTTGTTGTAGGAGGCTTTTCAGGTTATCTTGTTGGAAATACAAGCTTTGAGTGTTGTCTTTAAGCTGGCTATTTAAAGGCAAGAAAATGCCTAAATTACAGAAAGCTTTTTTGTACTAATGTGTGCTTGTATTAATCCATTTTTCTCCTTCATGGACAACTGCTTATTCTTCAACTCCTTGGTTCTATACAGGCAGATTCATATCTTCATTACAGTTTGTTTGGTGATCAATAATGACTTCCTTACTATCAAATCTACTAGAAGTGACTTAATTCTCTTACTTGAACTCTATCAAAGCATGCTAGAAAATAAGAATTTCTCCTTCTGTTGGATTCAGGTATACCAGTCTCCTCGTTCCCTCCTGCCCCCCAATCCTTTGGCAGTTTTTCATTTTTCCCTGTTAGCTTTTCTTTAGAAGTCTCATTCTTTGCCCAGTGAATTCTCTCTGATTCTTTTCTTGGCTTTCTTTTTTTGCTCTACATTATGATGGTAGGAGTATTAAACAGTCTCCATAGACTTATTGAATACTTGTAATTCGATATTTTTACATTCTTTTTCTCTAGCTTTCATCCTCTGTTTGCAATTACCTGTTGTATATATTCTCTCAGATGACCCACAGGTACTTCAAGCCCAATTTGTGCACAGTGGAATTTATTACACTGTCTGTTAATTTCTTGTCTGTTTTGGTAATGGCACCATTAGTTAGCTAGTGGCTAAGGCTGAAAATCTCTTTTTCTCTAACTCACTATTATTATTTGTATACCTAATTCTGTTGATTGTGTTTTAGATACTCATTATTTCACTCTTTAACAATCAAAATGATTTAGTAGTCTTTAGTCTATGCATTTCTTCAGTTATCTTTACTATTAGTGCAAGATCTATAAATCTTTTTTTAATTTTTTTATTTTCATTACTTGTAAAAGTAATCAGTGCTTATTTTAGAAAATTTCAGAAAATAAAAAAAATACAAAGAAAAACAACTATCTATAATTCTAACTTCCACATGAATCATTGTTCATGCTTTAAAGTATTTGTTTTCTGAGTGTTTTCTGAGTCTTTCGTTTTCCTTTAACATGGTTGAAGTAATTCTGTACTTTCCATTTTATATCCTCTTTTTTTTCTTTTTTTTTTTAAGTAGAAGACTCTTGCTCTACCATGAAAATCTTATAGGTACAAACTTTTGTTTTGAAGTAGAGTTTCTGTATATTCTTTACCCAGCTTTCCCTAATGATAAGACCTTACTTAACCATGGAACAATTATCGAAAGAAGAAATTAATGTTGATTAAGTACTGTCAATTAAACTGGAAACTATTTGAATTTCATTGGTTTTTCCAGTAACGTCCTTTTCAAGATCCAGTTCAGGATCCCACATCGTATGAATTTGTCATATCTCTTTAGTTTTCTCCAGCCTGCCACATTTCTTTAGTCTTTCCTTGTCTTTTATGACCTTGACACTTTTGAAGAGTGCTAGTCAAGTATTTTGTAGAATATCCCTCAGTTTGGTTTTTGTCTAATGTTTTGTCATGGTTAGAGTGAAATTATGGATTTTGGGAAGGATACCATAGATGTATGTGACCTTCTCTGCATGTTGTATTAGAAGGTACGTGATATCAGTATGTTTTATTACTGGCGTTGTTAACCTCTATCATTTGATTAAGGCAGTGTCTGCCAAGTTTTCAAGTGAAAAGTTAGACCTGACATTAGCAGGGCTCTGGTCTGCTCTTTGGATGTATCCTCTTTAGATACAGCCTGGGTGGTGCACCAGCTCGTAGAAGGAGGGCACTGGGTGTGCCAGCCCAAGTGCCTCCTGAGAGGGGCCCACTGCAGGCCAAGTTTAGCTGCATCCTGTGTACTTCTAGGGCCATCTGGTAAGAGTCACCAAGCAATCCACAGATGGCTGCCACCCATGTTGGGATTATAGGTGCCTCGAGAGGCCAAGCCAGAAACTGAGGCCTGCTGCTGCTACTGCCAGGTTTGGTGCTGCTCAGCATGAGGTACAGGGCTGACTGAGGCTATATGCTGCTTGTCTGGGTTTTGTGAACCTTTGAGAGATTTTAGGAAAGTCTGCAACATGAGCCAAGACAAGCCAATTGTATGGAATAAACTGGAGGCAGTTTGGGTGGGCCCACAAATTGGGAGAGGCAGTTTCAGGGAATTAACTATGTGGGGTGACCTGTGTTAGCAAGGTTGATGGAGACTTAGATATGGCGGATGCCTGCATCTGCACACTGGAAGCAGGGAGGGCTCAACCAAGGAATAGTGGATACTGCCAGCACTTTTGTCCAGGAGAAAGCTGCCACTTGAGACCTCGCCCTGAAGTCTGACAACTCAATGTCTCCCTGGATGTCCCTAGCACTCCTCCAGCAGTTGCCCCAGCACTGGCGCTCAGAGCAAGTAAGTTTGTTAGGGAATAAGTCCACGTGTAGGCCCTTTACGAGGAACGTCTGTGACTGCTGAAATCCTCTATCTCAGCCACAATCTCTGCTGATTTCTCACAGCCACTCTGCCCCTCCTCCTAGCCTCAAGGTGACCTCTTATATATGTCCCCAGTTGTATGATTTCTGTTTGTCTAGACCTCAGGCTCCTAGTGAGCTCTGTAGTTTAGGTTTCTCTGTAGTTTCGTTATAATTTTGGTGTGGTTGAGAGAGGAGTCATGCACAGCATCTACCTTCTATGCCATTTTGGCTGGTCTCCTATGTTATCTCTCTAGGTTACTATCTGTACCAAATATCTTTTTCCTACCATTTCACTTTCAATTTATTTGTATCTTTGGATCTAAAGTCAATCTCTTGTAGACAACATATTGTTTGATTTTTTTTTTAATACATTCTGTCAATCTTCGTCTTTTCAGTAGGGAATTTAATGCATTTAATTTTACTATTTTCTATATTTTGCACCTTTTTTGTTGCTCACTTTCTTTATTACTGCCTTTTTTATTTTATTTTTTTATTGTGTACTATTGACTTCATTCTGTTTCCTTTTCTTTACACTTTTTATTTTTTTGGTAATTATTACTTTGGGAATTAACAGCTAACCTATTAAACTTATAACCATCTACACTCAGTTCTCTTTACTTGTGGTAGTTATGTTCTATAAAGCCTCATGAATGCTATATCAGCAAATACTGAACTATTACTTTTAGGGGAGATAATTCTTTATCACAACATTTTCATCATCTTATCAATATGTAACCTTGTTTCATGTGTGTTTCTTTTAAAAGACACCTTTTTTTAATATGTATTGTTGATTCATCAACATTGCATTTATGGCCAAGAGCACTATAACTTATGCCTGAATGAAGCTTATGTAATGTATTTTCCTTATAAAGGCATATCACAGCTTTCTTGAACTTAGAAACACTGCACAGCACTTCAGCACTGTGCTTGGGAGCTACTTTAAACAGCGAAATCACCAACAAAAAGCAGAAAAGAAAAAATGAGACATTAAATTGACTGCCAAAAGAATACTTGTTTACAGTATGACAGCTTAAATAAAAGGTAAAACATTGCCTTGTTTTACTTCATCTGGAATATGTGTATCAGGTGACTCAAATTTTTTGCTTCTTTGTGCATGGCCATTGATGATTACAAATATGCCTCAAAAATTGATTTGGAGATTACTAGTAAATTTTAGCAAGTTGATAATTTAGCACATACTGAATCAGCAGATGATGAGGATTGATTTTATTTTGAACTAATACTCTTTTGCTTCAATAGTATTCAAAATCTTTGTGCATACTAAGCTTCCTTCGTTCCCCTTTATATTGTCACAAATTTCAACTTTGTATGTTATGTGCCCACTAACATAGATTTATGATTGCTGTTTTATTCCTTTAAGTCATATAGGAAAAATAAAGAGGAGTTAGTATCCAAAAATGCAATACTACTGACTTTTGTATTTACCTATGTAATTCTCTTTATGTTGTTTTTTTATTACTTTGTATTGTTCATGTCTATCTAGTGTCATTTTATTTCTGCCTGAAGGACTGCCTTTCACATTTCTTATAGGCAGGTCCACTAGTAATGAACTCCCTTATCTTTTGTTTATCTAGGAATGTCGTAATGCCTTCTTCAATTTTGAAGCATCTTTTTTCCAAATATGGAATTTTTGGTTGACATAGTTTTCCTTTTAGCATTTTAAATATGTCACCCACTGCCTCCTGACCTCCATGGTTTTTGCTGAGAAATTGTCTATTAATTTCGTTGCAGATTCCTTGGATACGATGAGTGTCTTCTCTTCTTTCAAGACTCTTACTTTGTTTTTGTTCTCCAGCAGTTTGATTATAATGTATCCTGGTGTGGCTCTCTTTGAATATCTCCTACTTGGAGATTATTGAGATTCTTAGATATCTAATTCATGTCTTTTATCAAATTTGGTAAGTTTTTAATTATTGTTTCATTAGATATTCTTTTTGCCTCTTTCACTTTTCCTTCTCTTTCTAGGACTGCCATTATGCATCTGTTGGTATTCTTTGCGGTATCCTACAGGTCTCTGCTACTATTTTCATTTTTCTTCATAATTTTTTACTCCTTAGACTTGATATCTTCAAGTTACCGACTCTTTTTTTCTCAAAGCCTGCTCAAATTTGATGTTGAAACCCTCCACTGAATTTTCATTTCAGTTATTATACTTATTAGTTCTAGCACTTCTTTTGATTTCCTTTTATCATTTGTATGTCATAATTGATATTCTATATTTGTTGAGATATTGTTCTTCTGGTTTCTTTCAGCTCCTTGTTCATGGTTTCCTCTAACTCTTAGAGCATGTTTAAGACAGTTGACTTAAAATCTTTTTCTAGTAAGTTTGAAGTTATTGAAAACTTCACATTTTGAATATTATATGTTAACTCTAGAAATTAGATTTTTACCCATTCTGCAGTGTTTGTTTTTGTTGGTTGCTCTGGGTTTTAGTTGTGAGCTTAGTGAATTTTCTATACCGTTTTTGTACAGATACTCTTCTATGTTGTACATTGTCTATGAAAGCTGTCTAAATTGTCAGCGAATGTGTTGATTGACATTTCCTTGAGTGCGTGAACCCAAAGAAAAACCATTCTCCCTTGTCTTTGCACTCTGTTTTGGGGTATTCCTTCAAAGCTTAGCCATACTATTTACAACTCTGCTTTGGCATTCCCTTCCTGCCTGTGCCAAGCTGAAAAATCAATTGTAGGTGAAAGTTTGGGGTCTTATCTTTGCATGCATTCTGTCCTGAGCATGTTTAAGGCTTTCTAAATTCCCCAGTACATGTGAGCATTTTTTAGTGTTCTGACTCACCAAAGAATCTGTCTCTCAGTTTTTTTCCCAGGCATTTATTTATTCGGCTGTCTATTGTTTCCCTGAACTGTAATCATTTGATGCAGTCACCAGCGGGTTGTTTATTTATCTACTGAGATCTGTGTTAGGTTCATTTTTTTTTTTAAGAACAAACTTTTATAATGAGATTTTTTGGACATAAGTAGGATGACTAGTATAATGAACTTTTATATATATTTATTAATATATTGCCAATCATGTTCTATTTACCTACTCTAGTCTACTATTTCGAAGCAAATTTCAGCCATCATGTTGTTTTATATTCTGTACATACTTCATTTGATAGATAATGTTAAAAAAAATAAGGCCTTTAAAAAAAATATATAGATGTAATACCATTAACCCACGTTAAGTTCTTTACATTTATTTCCTTTCCTAGTTATCTAGGGATATAGTGAGGAAAAAAAAGTATCTCTTTGGACATTTTGCTAAATCAGTGGTTCTCAACTGGGGAAAAATTGCTATTTTTCACCCTATTGGGAAACATGGAACATTTGACAATGTCTGGAGACATTTTTTAAATGATTCTTACAACTGAAGGAGGTGCTACAGGCATCTAGCGGGTAAAGGCCAGGGATGTGCTTAAACATTCTCTAATGCACACGACACACAACAAAGAATTTTCTAGTCCAAAATGTCAGTTGTGTTGAGATTGAGAAATCCTTTGTACAGTGGACCAAAGGTACTTAAAAAAGTACTTTTACTAAAAAAGTAAAGGGCATTGCTGGAACATGGCAGTATTGAACTAAAATGATACATCAAATCTCCTTTTGAGTAATAGGGTATCAAAACTTAAAATATTATAGGGTGAGCACTTGCAAACAAAAGACATATGAGTATATGGACTGAAATATTTTGATCACGTTAATATTTAGCTTGTAGGAGAAATAATCAAGTGCTTTGTATCCTAGTTCTCATTGTTTCATAGTTTACAATCTCTTAACCTCTTAAAATTAAAAAAAAATCACATTTACAGTCTCATCTAATCTCTTCCTAAGATTGTGTTCAATAAGTAGTTTCTTTTTTTTTTTGATCGTCAAGATTCAAAGGAAATAGCAGGAGTTAGTGAGTAATGCCTCTTATCTGTATTACCTGTTTATAGCCAATAATGCAGTCCTTCAGTTTCTCCAGCAATAAATGTACCCAATTGTTTAAAAAGTAAACAGTATTCTTAACAAATTTATTAATGAGATTTTAGAAAAAGTAAATAGGGATATTTTATTTACCATGGTTTCTGGTAAAAAAAAAAAAAGTACTAACATATTTAAAAAATTAGAATTTACCATTCGTTTCAATTATGGATTAGGATATTAGAAAAGGCCTAGTAAAAATTGATTTAAATGCTTATATAAATGTTGTGATTATTATTTTTTTAATTTTACCGGGTTTTAAAAATAGCCTCTAAGTCTCAGTGTCCTAACTATAAAATAAAACATTAATACCTTTTTTACAGGGTTTCTGTGAGGCTTAATTGCTTGAGTGAGTTTGTGTATATGAACATGTTTTTAAACTATAATATGATGTACTGATGTGATTTTTCCAAAATGAATTTCTTACTTCATTTTGATAATATGGGTATTAGACTCTTATAGACAGATATTTTCTGCTAAGTCTCAGAAGGAGTTGTTGAATTTTATCTGTATAACTATCCCATATTTATCATCGTAGATCTCCTGTTTCTGTTTATTTAAGTGAAAACCTTATACTTTTAAGTTTCACATTAGGAGTTTTATTTGTCTTGAACAAATAACTAGATTACAAAAGTGGATAAAGGATCTAAATAGACAGTTCTCCAAAGAAGATATACAAATGACTAATCGACTCATGAAAAAATAATATTTAAAAATCAGAAATGAGCCAAATGTCCAATATTGAAAAAAAATGAAAGATTATGACTAAGATGGGTTTATTATTTTGCTAATATAATTTTTAATTGCTATTATAGCTGGCTTTGTAATGAATACTCTCATATACAAAGTGTTGTGTGTATTTTTGAATATATATCTTAGATTATATCAATTTATATTTCAGTATATGAGTACAAATAGTTTGTTCCTGTGTTTCCAACAATGTTTAGTGTTTTAAGGAAAGAACTTTTGCCTTTTTCCTAGGCACCACACCAATCCAGTGGGCACTGAATGGCGATGGAAGATGGACCAGCCTGAAATGATCTTAAAGGAAGCCATTGAAAACCATCAGAACATGATCAAGCAGTTTAAAGGTATTTATTTTCTACAAAAGAATGCTAATAGCCTGAATTAAATCGGCAGAGAAATTACCCCTTTGGCAAATTTTCATAAAGGGAAGTGAAAACTTTGTAGAAATATGATATACATTTGGCCTTTTTAGTTTTTACTGATGACTTTTGTATCCCATATGATGGAAGAATGAAAAAATTTAATTCAAAGTTTAGCAATTTTGTCTATGGCCATGCTACCCTGAACAAGCCTGATCTCGTCTGATCTCGGAAGCTAAGCAGGGTTGGGCCTGGTTAGTACTTGGATGGGAGACCACCTAGGAAGACCAGGTGCTGTAGGTGTAAAAAATAAAAAAATAAAAATAAGGGATTGTAAGCTGACAAGGTCCTTGCAATCTGTGAGATCAATCAAAGATTACCTCACCTTAAAAAACCAACCAACCAAGGTTTAGCAATTTATAATAAGGTGCCTCAGCCTGTAAGTTTTGCCTAGGAATGTTCTGTCTTGGTCTGCACAAAGCAGCCTTATGAATGGGTTGAAATTTTAGCTCATGGGAGATTTCTTAAATAATGTCACTTAAATAGTAAGTGAAAGTATTTTTTTTAAATAAATGCCTTTAAAAAAAAAGGATAATAGTAATAAAAATTTCCTCCCCATGGTCCATAGTAATGTATCCAAATTCTGTCATTCAGTTTCTAGAATTTCCTGATTTAGTTGTGTCTCATACTTTATCGTATTTGACTTTACTAGAGGTTACTGATTTTTAAGCTTTATAGTGCATCAGATTCACTAAGTCTGAGGTGGGGACCAAGGGGACCGCACTTTGAGACCCACTACTGTACATAAACTAATAAGGCAGTGATTTTATAAAGACAGTTGCAGATGATGAACTGAAATTTCTTATGTTCTCTGTTAAATCTCTTTGTTTCTGTCTCCACCTACCACTTGTAAGTCCTTATCTCCTATATTCTTTCTTGTTATATGTAATGAGAAAAAGTGAATTCCAACCAAGGTTGTTCTGATATAGGCACTCTTTTGGTACAAATATATAGGTCTTTATAAACCCCAGTAATCAGTGTTTTGAAGATCAGAGGATTCTTTTATGCAAAGGAATTTTTTCTCTCAGGTCACTCACAGCTTCTTAAGATTATAGTGCTTCTGATACGTGTTTTTTTCCAACACTACCAAGCAGTTCTCCATTTCTCAGCAGACACTGACTGGGTGTTCTACAAATTTAAATTCTGACACTAACTGGAGAGAGAGCATTATACCCCACAGGTTAAGGGTTCAGTCCTACAAAACTGCCCTCACTTAAGATGCCAATAGCACCAGCTTGTTACCTGTGCTTCTGACTGACCAGAGATGGGAGGTTCCTATAACTTCTTCCTCAGATTTGATTAGTTAGAGAAGGTCATGGAAGAACTCAGAGAAACATTTATAGTAAGTCCTCACTTAACATTAGTAATAGGTTCTCGAAAACTGTGGACATTAAGTGAAATAATGTATAATGAAACCAATTTTATCATGGACTAATGACATAAGCAATAGTTAAGTTCTTATATCACATTTCTGGTCCCAAAAACATCACCAAAATTCTAAATAAAAACCCAAAACACTTATGAAACATTGAAATAAATGTGAGCTCTACATACATTTAGGAAAGATGAATAAAAGCCAGTGAGGTAACTATTTTCTAACCTCCTTATTTCAGTTTATTGTCTTGGGCGGGGGGAGGAGGGCTAGAGCCTCTTCCAGCAGCTCGAGGCACAAGGCGGAAACCCATCCTGGGTAGGATGGTGGTTTGTGTGTGAATGGGTGCATACACCCACACACTCAGATTGGGACAATTAAGACATGCCAGTTAACCTAACACGTACATCTTTGAGATATGGGAAGAAACCAGAGTACTTGGAGAAAACTCATACAGATGTGGGAGGATGTGCAAAAGGCACACAGACAGTAGCCCTTGCTGGGAGTCTTTTTTTTTTTTTTTTTTTTTTTACTAATTAACATTTTAACAAAATGACGTTGAATAAAACTACATTATCCAAGGACTTGCTGTACTTATGTTTATCAGTTTATTATAAAGAATATTATAGGTGATATAGATGAACAGCTAGATGAAGAGCTATATAGAGTGAAGTCTTAGCCCAGGATTTGTGTCCCCATGGAATTGGGGTACACCACACTCCTATCATGTGGATACATTTACCAAGAACTAAATGAACCCTTAAGTAATGGGATGATGACTGGGGATGTGTGTTTCCTAGACATCTGAGAATCTCCCTGAATGAATTTTGACCTAAGCGATTTGTGTAGGGAGAAAGCACAGCCCCTAGGAGTAGACATTCATTTTTCCATTCTGAGATGTCCTTGACACAGAATGAAAATCTGAGTTTTGATAGTAATTCTTCTGACAGGGACATTTTTGCAGATGCACTGTAAATGGAAATGAGTAATGAATAAATCATGCGGCAGACTTTATTCACGTTAATAACGTGTTAGGTGAGCTCAGTGTGCACATGTTCTTTGTTATGTCGATCCTGAGAATGAATGTGCCTGTTAAGAAGGTCTAATTGGGCTCAAATTTTTGAACAGAGACTAGTTGTTGCTAAACAAAGGCCTCTTATGCTCTCTGCACTCTTGGGAAAAGTCTCACTGAGCTGCTTGCCTTCTGCACTGTGTTCCTGCCCTCTGAGCTGACCTTTATAAAGGAGCTCCTAGGCTTGTAAATCAACTAACGCGCTGAAGACCTGCTGGGGCTGTGCAACTATATCCTCATTTGCATCTTTAACGACCAACCAGAGTGACTCTATTCTGACTAATCAGGACAGTGCTATTTGGACCAATGAAACTGTGCAGATTTTAAGTCATTTGCATAGAAATGGACCAGTCAAGGGCCAGGGGCAAACACTCTTTTCTGTATAAGCCAGCTTCCCCTCTGCCTCAATGGAGCACACTTTGTTCCTATCAAAGACTGGTTCTCCAGCCAAAGCTGTAACACCAGAGCCAATTCAACTGTGTTTCAGTCTGAGCTATTTCACAGCAGAGCTGTTCCACAGCTGAACATTTTCATAGTTGAGCTGTATCACACTACACTGTTTCATAATTAAGCTGTTTTCACTGAGTAAAATCTTCCCTTCAGCACACTCCAGACTGGAGACTCCTATTGGCATTGAATTGGTAGCAGTGACCGTGATCTCAGTAAACTCATGCTTTCTTTAATTAGAAGTCACCTCAAATGGTTTGTCTTCAAGTTTCCATGGTATAAGAAACAAGAGTTTTAAAAAAAATATGTTGGCCTGTAGGGCAGTGGTCCCCAATCTTTTGGCACCAGGGACCGATACTTCTATGAGAATCTAATGCCTGATGATCTGAGGTGGAACTGAGGCAGTGATGCTAGTGCTGGGGAGCGGCTGCATATACAGGTAAAGCTTTGCTCACCCACCTGATACTCACCTCCTGGTGTACAGCCAGTTCCTAACAGGCCAATGCCTGGTACTGATCTGGGGCTTGAGGACCCCTGTTGTAGGGGGATGATAGATACAGGATTGCAGGGAGAAAGAGAGTACATATAGGGACAAGTGAATCCTGGATAGGGGTTAGAATGCCTAAGGTAAAGAGAATGATCCCTAGAAATTTAAAAACTACCATCAGTTTTATCCTTAAAAAGAGTTGTTATATAGAGTACAGTTGGCCCTCCATATCTATTTGTTTTGCATCCTTGGAATCAATGA
The DNA here is from genome assembly GCA_004027375.1 of Macroglossus sobrinus. Lineage (NCBI taxonomy): Eukaryota > Metazoa > Chordata > Mammalia > Chiroptera > Pteropodidae > Macroglossus > Macroglossus sobrinus. The sequence goes on from PVKZ01002500.1 coordinate 183,086, forward strand.
ACCATGGATCAAAAATATTTGGAAAAATAAAGTTTACATTGTTTCTGATGTGTACTCTATATAGTTAGGCCTACATGGTTGTATTGAACATGTAAAATACTTTTTTTCTTGCCATTATTCCCTAAACAAGACAGCATAACAATTATTTACATAGCATTTACATCATATTAGGTATTTTAAGTAATTTAGAGATGATTTAAAGCATATGGGAGGATGTCGTAAGTTATACGCAAATACAATGCCATTTATTATAAGGGACTTGAGCATCTGCAAATTTTGGTATCTACCAGGGGTCCTGTAACCAATTCCTCACAAATATTGAGGGAGAACTGTATCTACTTTACCCTGTTAATTCCCACAAAGTATTCTTTTTTTATATGTTTTTTTGTTTGTTTGTTTGTTTGTTTTTTAGGCAAGGCAACCCTTGGTTGACCTCACAGATTGCAAAAACCTTGTCAGCTTACAATCCCTTATTTTTTCTTTTTTGCACCTACAGCACATGGTCTTCCTAGGTGGTCTCCCATCCAAGTACTAACCAGGCCTGACCCCGTTTAGCTTCCAAGATCAGACGGGATCAGGCTTGTTCAGGGTGGCATGACTATAGACTTTTTTTTTATACCTTAATTAACATTAGAATACTTTAGGAGAAATCATAAGATTAGCATGTCAGCAAAATATTACCATATCAGCAAAGCATCTATTTATTTAATCAACAATAAGCTTTGTAGAAAGATTTTCAAATTGGAACTTCTTGATATTTGTACACTGACACTCTTTTGGGTTCCAAAGTAATTTTTTTTTCAAGTAGTAGTAGAAAACAGGTGTATAATGAAGTATGGTGGGTGTAGACAGGCCACCACATGAGCATAAAGGAGCTCTCTCTCATTCATTACATATTTTTATAAAGAGTAGATCTCCCTTAATTTCCAGTTTTTCTAATGTAGTGACTATTAATGTTTTACTTCATTCTGAGTTTAAACAAGGTATTATTTTATTGAAAGTATGTTTTATTGCTATAATAATCTCAGTACATCTTGCTGTGAAACTATAGTTTAGAAAAAAACTAATTATTAAAGGATGAAATATATAATTTGTAAGAATCCAGAGTTCTTCTGGAAAACTGGTGGTGGTCTGCAATACCTAAAAGATCAAAATGTTAATTGTTTTCTTTTTATAGCTATCATAACTAGAAAAACTATAGAATTTTAGTACTTTAGAATATTGGTTATGTTTTTATCTTTGTTCTCGGCAAAAGGTAATCTACGTTGTTTAAATTGTTGTTTATTTTATTGTAGGAAATGAGATTTTATAACTTTACTCAGTCTTTTCCTCCTGAATAGATTCATTTTTAATTTTTAAAATTTTTTATTTTTTAATGACAGTTGTCATATGATATTGTATTAGTTTTAGGTATACAACAGTGATTAGACATTTATATAAATTAACAAAGTGATCAGTCTGATAAATCTAATACCGGTCTGGCACCGTGTGTATATAGTTATTACAATAATTTTGATTGTATTAGTTATGCTATACTTTACATCCCTGTAACTATTTTGTAACTACCAGTTTGTACTTCTTAATCTCTTTATCTTTTTCACTCATTTTCCGACTCCCTCTCATCTGGCAAGTATCAAAATGTTCTCTGTGTCTGTAAGTTTATTTCTGTTTTGTTTTTTTTATTTTGTTCTTTAGATTCCACATATACGTGAAATCATATGGCATTTGTCTTTGTCTGACTTACTCCACTCAGCACAATACCCTTTAGGTCCTTTTATGTTGGATTCTCATGTTCCTTCAAAATACTGTTTTGAGTTTCTTCGGATAAATACCTGGTTATATTTGAGATAACTGGATCCTTCTTTGTCTCTTGTTATAGTCCCTGTTTTAAAGTATATTTTGTCTGGTATAGGTGTTGCTACCTCTGCTTTTTTGTTTGTTTGCTTCTCTTTTCATGAAACATCTTTTTTCATCACTTTCAGTCTGTGTGTGTCTTTTGATCTGAAGTCTCTTGTAGGCAGCATATGTAAGGGTCTTTTATCCATTTAGCCTCCTTATCTTTTGACTGGAGGATTTAGTCCATTTATGTTCAAAGTAATTGTTGCTAGATATGTAGTTATTACCATTTTATTCATATTTTTGACCTTTTCTTTCCTCCTCTTTTTAAAGAAGTCTCTCTAACATTTCTTGTAATACTGGCTTGGTGGTGGTGATGAACTCCCTTAGCTTTTTCTTGTCTAGGAAGCTCTTTATCTCTCTTTTGATTTCGAAATGATAGGTTTGCTGGGTAGAATATTCTTGGTTGTAGGTCCTTGCTTTTTCATCACTTGAATATTTTATGCCAATCTCTTCTGGCCAGCAAAGTTTCTGTTGAGAAATCAGCTGACAGTCTTATGGGAGCTCCCTTGCAGATAATAATTGCTTTTCTCTTGCTACTTTTAAGATTCTCTCTTTGTATTTAACCATTGGCATTTTAATTTTAATATGTCTTGGTGTGGGCCTCTTTGAATTCATATTGTTTGGGACTATCTGTGCTTCCTGGGCTTGTAAGATTATTTCTTTGCCAGGTTAGGGAAGTTTTCCATCATTATTTCTTGAAATAGGTTTTCAATTCCTTGCTCTCTCTCTTCTTCTGGACCCCTATGACGTGAATGTTGGTACGCTTGATGTTGTCCCAGAGTCCCTTTAAATTATCTTCATTTTTTTATGTGTTCTTTTTTGCTGTTCTGATTGGATGTTTTCTCCTACCTTGTCTCCTAAATTACTAATTCTATTTTCTGCTTTATCTAGTCTGCTGGGAACAGCCCATTCCATGTCTCCATCTCTCCTACCAGTCTCGAGGTGGCCTTTTTTATGTGTCTCCAGTGGTATTTCTTCTGTTCAGCTAGAATTCAGGTGACTCCCAGTTATGGCTGTTCTGTAGTTTAGTTGTGCAAGGGGGCGAGCACAGTGTTTACCTACTCTGCCGTATTGATCTCTCCTCACTCATTTTTTTCAACTGTTAAAGTCTGAAATTTTATTTTTGCATGAACTCAAATTTTTTTTTAGTCAGTTAAATCTCTGTGTTCTATTTTTTATTCATCCATGGGGGATAGGGTATAAATAAAATCGGTCACCCTTAGTTCTGGATAGTCAGACTAAGGATGATGAGGCTAATGCAAGTCACTCTACTTTTTCTGAACCAGTACCCCTATGGGTGCATCTTTGATGTAGATCCTGTTTTTAAATTCTAAAGATGCAGAAATGTAGCTCTAGATCATTTTAACTCCTGGCAGAGACTCTTCTCTATCTTCCTGAAATCTGGACTCTTCAATAAGAGATTGGTCTGGTGAAGTGGCTTATCTCATGTAATGTTGAGTTGCTCACTCACAGATGCCCTGCAGGAAATTAGTTCCCCTTTTTCTTCTTCCATACCTGTATTAGATTTTCCCTATTAGAGCCCTGGTACTATTACTCTGTCCTTTTATGACTTAAAAAGTAAAATAAAATACAAAAACCAAAAAGAAAAGTGTACCTGGTTTTCTTGGTTGGAACTTGGGATGCATTTTCTTATAGGAAAAATATTTAAATTTGATTAGGTAATATTAAAATAGATTTATTAGTACTATAGGTATAAAACAGATTAGTGTGATGTTTGGGGTTTGAATGGTAACTTAATCTCCATTTTAATAATATTGTGTCTGGGAATATGTATTTCAGGTTTAAACAGAAATGTTTAGAACAGATTTCTATAAATTGGAAATTACAGGCAATTTTCAAACGTTTGAAGCCATTTCCTTCTCAGTCTTTTATATTCGGGGTATCTCCACTTTAGCCTCTATTTAGAGGTCCACTCTTAACTGACAAAAACTTCCTTTATTTTTTTTTTTTAAGTGTGCTTCCCATCCCCGTGATGAACACACACTCTTTCCCACAGATCTGGTTCAGTCATTTTATGATTTTATTTGTGTGTAAGATGATATTTGTTTTGGGTATTGTTGCCTCCATGTTTCCCACTTTAATTGAATGGCTAGCCTTGAACAGACTTTGAAAATATTTTAATTTTTTAAAATGCTTCCCCTTTGGGCTTCTGTTCTCAATTCTGAGGGCAATTAGTGTTTTCAGTTATTTCATTGAATCATTAAACCATCTTTCTTCTCATGACCTTTTTAGCTTTCCCTTTATACACATGCAAAATTAACTTTGTGTTGATTACAAGTGGGTCAGAATTTCACTGCAACTCAGCATCTTTTCATAATGCTTCATGTTCCCATCTATCTATCACCACTGCAGGAAATAATAGTTCCCAGAGAATGGGTTGATGTTTCTTTAGCTCAATTTTCCATCATTTCAGCAGACTTCAAGTGAATGAACACTATTTATTTATTAGAATGTCCTCAGTGTTGAAGGTGAAAGATAAAAATGACATCATTTGTTGCAGATGTTTTTATCTGTATTTGAAACTAGAAGGGAAGTAATGCAAAAAAGAAAGATCTCCAGCAGATGGTTTTTACATGAGGTATACTAAAGAACACATCTGAAAGAAATGTGGAGATGGGGAAGAGAATACCACCTGCTAATTGTTTTCGGAAGCTTAGTTATGAAAAACCTCACAGTAGAAGTAGCTATATCAAAGATATATGTGATGTTCAGCCAATATTGGTTCTTAGGAAGATCATTGACTAGGAGCTGTATCATTAGAAGAAGAAAAGAATATTTGATTTCAAAGTGGTCCAATCTTCAGAAATAGGAATACTTATATATGTCAGTTATACCTCAATAAAAAAAGAAGACATAAGTATTTAGAATAAAGATGTATTATTAACCAGCCTATCCCCTCCCCAAAAGAAATAAGAATACTCTATGCTTAATACTATAGCATGTTCATTTTTTTTGTTGTTCAGGTTATGGTTGTGATATTAGAATAAAATATCTGGAATCTTAAGTATCTGCTTTGGCATCTTTCAATAAGATGAGGGTATACTTCACAATTAATTTGATGAATGTAGTGATTGTCCAGGATCAGATGGCTATTCAGGATAAGAGACATGGCAGGAAACATGCTTCAGGAAAAAAAATCGGAACATCAAAGCATAGTTTAGTTGTGAAAGGGATATGGTTTAGGGAAACATGAAGAGAATAGATTGTGTGTGTGTGTGTAAGTGTAAAATACAGTGGAGGATATTCTTACAGATTTGCTCCTGAAATATAGTGTCTGCTGTTCCCTACTCCAGGACTTCTTTCCATTAGAAATTTAGAAGATGTCTCACATTTTGACACATTTCTTTTAGGACAGTGAAGGAAGGCATGAGGTTGAGTCCTTGAGGGCATTGCTTTTGGGAGGAACTCTGTAATAGCCTCTAGCATTTAGGATAAAATAGAAATGTGATTTTGTACAGGAGAACTAAGGTTTTACATAGTCTCAAGGACTTACTTTTGAGAAAATTAATCCCTCCCCCCATGCATAATAAAATCTTTTCTGGGGAAAAAAACCCAAAAGGATAATTTAAAAATCCCGAATAATTACTTTACAAAGTTTACCCACAGGGTTGTTTTTTGAATCATGTTATCTGTGTTTTTATTTAATCCACTTAGTGTGACTATTTCATCAATAGTTTCTTTTAAATTTATTAGGCTGACCTTGGTTAATAACATGTAAATTTCATGTGCACAATTGTATAGTACATTGTCTTATACTGCAGTCTATAATACAGTCTATAATACATTGCATTGTGTGCTTACTACACAAAGTCTATATTTGACCCCCTTTACCTTCTTCGGTCTTACCTCACCTCCCTCCCCCTCTGATAACCACCATACTTTTGTCTTTGTCTCTGAGTTTGTTTGTTGCTCTCTTTTTTATAGCACAAATATGAGTAAAATCATATGGTTCTTATCCTTTTCTGTGACCAATTTCCCTTAGCAAGATACTATCAAGATTTATCCATGTTATCAAAAATGGCAGTATTTCATTCTTTCTTACGGCTAGGTTGTATTCCATTGTATATATGTACCACATCTTCTTTATCCAATCTTCTATCAAAGGACACTTTGGCTATTTCCATGTCTTGGCCACAGTGAATAATGCTGCAGTGAACATCGGGGTGCATAATGTTTCAAATTTTGGGGGTAGATACCCAGAAAAGTAGTTGCTGGGTCATATGGTAATTCTATTCTTAATTTTTTGAGAAACATCTATACTGTTTTCCATAGAGGCAGCAGTGTACAAGGGTTCCTTGTTCTCCACATCCTCTTCAATACTTGTTATTTTGTGTCTTATTGATAATAGCCATGCTAATAGGAGTGAAGTGGTATCTCATTGTGATTTTGATTTGCATTTTCCTTATAGCTAGTTAAGTTGAGCATCTTTTTATGTATCTGTTAGGCAATTGGCTATCTTCTCAGGAAAAGTGTCCATTCAGATACTCTGCCAATTTCTCATTTTTATTTTTCAAATCATTTATTTATTTATTATGTTAATTGTTTAAATACTTTATTTTATTTTATTTTTTAAATTAATAAATTAATTAATTTATGGTGACATTGGTTAATGAAATCCAATAAGTTTCAGCTGTACACTTTAACAGTAAGCTTATATATGTTTACACTGTGTGTTCACCTCCTATAGATAGAGTTCTTTCTGTCACCACATATTTGATCCCCTTTATCCCATTTACCTTCCCCATCCCCCTATCCTCTGGTCCAGTTTTTCACTACTGAAGGCATCTGTTCCTGGAATTTTACTTTTTGGGAGGTTTTGACGACTGTTTCAATATTCTTACTGTTGATTGGTCTCTTTAGATTTGCCAGTTCTTAATGATTCAGTCTAGGAAGATTATATATTTCTAAGAATTTATCCATTTCTTCTTGGTTTTTGAATTTGGTGGTATACCAGGCTTTCATAGTATTCTTGTATTGTCTTGTATTTCTGTGGTGTCTGCCATAACATCTCTTTCATTTCTAATTTTGCTTGAGTCTTTTCTCTTTTCTCCTTAGTGAATCAAGCCAGAGGTTTGTCAATTTTATTAATGTTTTCAAAGAACCAGCTCTTCATTGCATTAATTGTTTCTGTTGTCTTTGTTTTCTATTTTGTTTAATTCTGCTCTAACTTTTATTTCCTTCCTTCCTTCCTTCTACTGATTCTGGGCTTCATTTACTCTTTTTCTAGGTGGAATGTTTGTTCATTTGATATTTTTTTTGTTGTTGTTTGAGTATGCCTGTAATGCTATACACTTCCTTCTTATTACCACTTTTGCTGTATCCCCCACATTTTGATATGTCATGTTGTCATTCTCATTTGTATGTGTATTTTTTATCTCTTATTTTTTCTTTGACCCAGTCATTGTTTAGTAGCATGTTGTTTAATCTGTACATATTTGTGATTTTTTCCGCTTTCTTTCTGCATTTGATTTCCAATTTCAAAGCATTGTGGTCAGAGAATATGCTTATTATGATTTCAGTCTTCCTAAATTTTATATGACCAGTTTTATGCCCCAACATATGGTCTACCCTTGAGAATGTTCCATGTGCACTAGAAAAGAATGTATATCCTGATGTTCTGGGACGAAAAGATCTGTTAAAATCAACTATGTCTCTTTGTTCTAATATGTCATTTAAATCTGATATCCCTTATTGATTTTCTGTTTGGATGATCTATTAACTGCTGTCAATTGAGTATTTAGATCCCTTACTATAATTGATAGAACTGGTCAGTTTTTCCCTTTAGTTTCGTTAGTAGTTGCTTTATATATTTTGGTGTTTGCAGGTTGGATACATATATTATTAAGTTGATGTATTGTCCACTTTATCATTATAAAATGTCCATCTTCATCTCATTACATTTTTTATCTTAAAATCTGTTTTGTCTCATATAATATGATAGACTCGCTTTTCTATGGATACCATTTGCTTTGAGTATCAGTTTTCACCCCTTCGTTTTGAATCTGTATTTGTTCTTGCAGCTGAGATGTGTCTTCTGAAGGCAGCATATAGTTGGATTTTTTTTTTGCTTTATTGAAATATAATGACTATTAATTGATTGTATTTACATTGTACAATTCAATTAGTTTTTTTCAATTACAGTTAGCATACAGTAATATATTAATTTTAGTTTTACAGATAGTGATTAGAGATCCACATAACTCATAAAGTGATCAGCCCACTAAACCTAGTACCCCACTTCTCCTTTACATATTTATTACAACATTGTAAACTATTTTTCTTATGCTACACTTTGTATCTCCATGTCTATTTTGTAACTATTCATTTGTACTTCTTAATCCTTTTGCCCCTTTTCACTGTCTCCCTCAATCCCCTTCTCACCTAGTAATCCTCAAAATATTCTCTTTATCTATAAGTTTGTTTCTGTTTTTGTTGTTTATTTTGTTCTTTAGATTCCACATGTATGTAAAATTATGTGATATTTGTCTTCCTCTATCTGACTTACTCCATTCAGCACAATACTCTCTAGGTCCATCAAGGCAATATCTTTTGCCATCCCCTTCCTTTTAGTCTGTGTGTATCTTTTAATCTGAAGTGAGTCTCTTGTAGGCAGCGTATGTAGGAGTCTTGTTTTCTATCCATTCAACCACTCTATCTTTTGGTTGGAGCATTTTATTCTTTTCCATTTGAGACACTTGTTGATAGGAATTTAATTATTACCATTCTTTATTCCTGTTTTTGATACATGTTTTTCCTTCTTAAAGAAGTCCCTCCAGTATTTCCTATAATACTGGATTGGTGTTGATAAATTCCTTTAGTTTATTTTTGTCTGAGAAGCTCTTTATTTGTCCTTCAACTCTAAATGATAGCTTTGCTGGATAAAGTACTCTTGGTTGTAGATCCTGGGTTACATCATGTTGAATATTTTGTGCCAAACCCTTCTGTCCTTTTGAGAAATTTTTTTTTGAGAAGCCAGTACTCCCTTGTAGCTAACCATCTGGTTTTTCTCTTGCTGCTTTTAAGATTCTATCTTTGTATTTAAACTTTGGTATTTTAATTATGATGTGCCTCGGTGTGGGCTTCTTTGGATTAATCTTTTTTGAGACTTTCTGGATTTCCTGGGCTTGTATGTCTGTTTCTTTCAAGAGGTTAGGGAAGTTTTCTATTATGATTTCTTCAAATAGCTCTTCAACTTCATGTTTTCCTGCAGGTACCCCTATGACACAGATTTTTTACATGTATTTGTGTCCCATAGGCTCCTTAAATTGTTATTATAGTCTTGGTTTATTTTTTTCTTGCTGTTCTGATTGAGTGTCCTTGGCTTCCCCATCCTCTATATCAGTGGTTCGACCCTCTTTATCCATTCTGTTGATTCCCTCTAATATACCCTTCATCCAAGATAATGTGTTCTTCATTTCTAACTGGTTTTCTTTTATAATTTCCATTTCCATTTTTATGTTTTTTATCTCTTTGTTGAAGTTCTCACTGAATACATCTACACTTCTCTTAAGTTCATTGAGCATCTTTATAACCAGTGTTTTGAACGCTGCATCTGTTAGATTACTTGACTCCATTATTCCTGGATCTCTGTTCTGTTCTCTTATATGGTTTCTGCTTCTTAGTCTTCCCATTTTTGCTGCCTGTCTGTGTTTGTTCCTACGTAGTAAGCAAAGCTCCTAAGTCTTCTGACTTAGGAGTGGCTTTGTGTAGTAGGTGCACAGTGGCACAGTCATGAGTGGAGTTCAGCTGCAGACCAAGTTTAGGTCCAGTCTGTGTCCCTCTGGGGCCACCTGTTAAGATTCAGCAAACAATCCACAGATGCTATGCTCATAGTTGCCTCAAAGGGCATGCCAGAAACTGAGGTCAGCTGCCACAAGTGTGAGTCTTGGATCTGCTTAGCAAGTGGCACAGGACTGGTGGAGGACACAAAGGGGTGTGGCTTGGGTGGGGCCGCTGAATTACGGGAGGTAGAGTTTCAGGGAATCCTCTGGGTGGAGCAACCTCTGTTATCCAGTTTGATGACATCTCATTTATGGCTGTGCTCTGTCCACACACTGGGAATGGGGAGGGCTCAACTGAGAAACAATGGATACTGCCAGAATTCTGCCTGAGAGAAAGCCTCCGGCCCTCACTCCAACAACTCAGTGACCCCTGTAAGTCCTTGGTACGCCCCGAGCAGCTGACCTGGCGCTGGTGCTCAGAGCGAGGAAGTCTGTCACTGAAAGTTTCGTTGTGGACATGACCCCTTTAAGGAAGGCATTTACAGCTGCTGGTTATTGCTGCTACTCTGTAGCCTGTGTAGCCACTCTGGACTGGGCAGCCTCGTGTCTTTGCCTCCTCCTGCCTCTGTTGCAGGGTGATTTCTTATTTCTCTCCCTAGTTGTATGGCTTCTGTTCATCTAGACCCCAGGTGAATCTACTTGCTGTTTGTTCCATGTTTCTGTCATAACTTGATTTGGTCACAAGAGTCGATGAACCAACCTTCTATCATTTATGCCATTTTGCCTGCTCTCCCATTTTTCTACTCTGTGCATGTTAATTGGTGAGTTCAGTCTTTACATTAGGGTGATTATTGAAATGTGAAGATTTTTTTGTAGCCATTTATCTCTTGGTTTTTGAAAGCTCTGTGTCACTATTCTTTATTTTCTCTTGTGTTTCTCTGTGTTATTTTAATTTGGTGGTATTCTCATTTTTTCCCCCTCTATTTCCTCTTTTTTTGTTATGTGTCTCAATTCTATTTTTTTTTTAGTGTGGTTATCATCTGATTTATGCAAAATAAACTTTCATATGTCCTTTTTCTTCTGATTGCATCTTATCTTCATTCACCTGTATAATTTGAGTCCTCCTCCTCCTCTTGCTTTGTTTTTGTTTTCACAAATTATTCCTATATGCTGTGTTCATTTCCAAAGTGCAGAAACTATTCGTTTAAAAAATGCTTTTACCCCCTTTAACCTTGTTAATTTAAGTGTTTGATATTCTGTTCTGAATAAGGGTTATAATTTCCTGTTTCTGTCTGTCAGTCACCTTTCTCATAGTTTTTTATCCTTTTGTCCTTTTTTTTTTTTTTTTCATGTAGAAGAGCACCTTTCTGTATTTCTTGTAATGCAGGTCTTGTGATGTAAATTTACTCAGTTTTCTGTATGCTTAGGAAAGTCTTTATTTTTTTCTTATATCTAAAGGGTAACTTTGCTGTATATACTGTTGTTGACTGGTAATTTCTCTCTTTCAATAATTTGAATATTTGATTCCACTCACTCTTAGGTTGTAGGGTTTCTGCTGAAAGAACTAATAGTAATCAAAAGGGATTTCCTTTGTAGGATACCGTCTTCTTTTCCCTAGCTCCCTTGAGAATCCTTTGTGTCACTAATTTTTGACAGTTCTAATGTTCTTTGGAGAAGACCTTTCTGGATTGGTAATTAGTTGTTCTTATTCAAAGATCCAGTTCTTTACATCTGTTTGGGAAGTTCTCGATGATTATTTGTTTGAATAGGCTTTCTGTTCCCTTCTCTCTTTTCTGGCACACCCATTATTCTTATATTGCTCTTTCTGATGGAGTCAGATAATCTCATAAAATTCTCTTTTTTAAATTATTTTGAAGTCTTCTATCTGTATCATTTCTAGATTTCTATCTTTGATATCACTAGTTCTTTCTTCCATCTGTTTCTAATTTTTCTAGTTCATTTTTCATCTCTTTCATTGAGTTCTTCAGCTCCAGAATTTTTATTTTGTTCTTTTTATTTTATTCTTTTGTTTGTTGATTTTATTTCCTAGTTTATTAAAACTGCCTTTCTGAGTTTTCTGTATCTCATTGGGTTTTTTCAGAACTGAAATCTTGAATTCTCTGTCATTTAAATCACATATTTTCATGTCTTTAAGTTTAGTTTTTGGGAGATTGTTCATTTTCTTTGTGAGTTACCTTGTTACCTTGATATTTGATGGATTATTTTTCTGCCTAGGCATTAATGGGAATGAAATCTGCTCTTTTAAAGAGTGACACTTCTCTGTTTAGCAGATTGATAACAAAAGGTCTTTCTTTTGTTTTCCAGTGGGTGACACTGAAGCATATGTTTTTATTTTCTCTAACTTGTACTGCTGAGGCTTCGGGGATCTTTGTTGGGTGGTGTCACTTTGTTCATAGAAAATGCCTTCTATTTCCTGTGGTGTGCTTCCCCTCTGTGATCAGGTAGCCTTACTCTCAAGGCACCCCCCCCACACACACTCCATGGTGAATGTTTTGGATAATGAGGTTCTGAGCCCATGAGATCCCAGTGCTGCCTCCTATAACTAGGTGCTGAAAGTAGACCTGTATTATGAGTTGTTGTAGGTGCCTCCACTGGGCTCTGCTATGATAGATGGGAGCAGGATGGACTGGGAGCAGCCAGATTGTGCATTTATGACTTTCTTTTCCTCCTGGTAATGGTGGCCTCCAGACCTTAGCTGCCACACCTCTGTATCTCTGCCCCTGTCACTGGGATTAGCAACGTGACTTGCCGCTCAGGAGGAAATGTTTCTGTTTCTCTATTCCTCAGGGCTGCAGATAGCGTGTTCTGTAATCTGAAGTTTCATTGCAGCAGTTTCTGCTATGGCCTGCTGCAAGCTCTGAGAGGGTGTACGGAGGTGGCTATATATCTCTGTGTTTTCTGCCTAGCAATGGTGGCTGCTACACCTGTTTGTTCTCTCTCTGCTCCTGTCACTGGATTCAGCATGTGCTGACCACTCAGGCAAGAATGTTGATTCTAACCCCTGCTCCTCAGGGCTGCAGAATTTGTATGCTATAACTTGACTACTCCTCTGCTGCATCTGTGGCACCTATCTCTTGTCTTTTCCCTTTCCCTCCTCCCCTGTTTCCCCCCATACACCCACCTTCAGATGTTTCAATGTGAGGAACTCTCAGACATGTTTGTATTTTGAGAAGGGTTTGTGTATGTGTGTGTAGAATTATAGCTATCCAACTTGCTGTAACTTCAAGAGGAGAGACCTGGTGGTCCACTCAAGCCTCCATGCTCTGATATCACTCTTCATAGGGATTTTTTTTTTTTTTTTTGGTCTTGGTTTTTGTTTGTTTTTTAGTTGTCTAAATGGGCAGACATGATATTTTTGTAGATCACAGAGAGGATGGCAGTTGATTTATTGCTATTTAAGTTTTCCTCTTTCTTCCCTGGTTTCTCCTTGTCAGTGTTTTATGGTGGCCCTCCTTCCATTCCCTAGATATGTGAGTGTCTAGGATACTATACTTATTGCCTTGGTAATCTTATTTCGCCCCAGGATGTAAATACCATCCATTTGCCAAAATGTTTATTGCCATCCAGTCCTTTCTCTCAGAATCCAAACTTGAATGTTGGACACACATTCACATCTCTAACAGACATATAAAATGTCACATGTCTAAAATTAGACACATAATACTTACTCCCCTACCTCCATTACCTACTACCCTCAAGGCATTCTTTATTTCACTTGATGGTGACCCTTTTGCTTACACCAAAAACTTAGTAGAAATCATTAACAGGTCTCCTTCTCTCATGCTCAATATCCAGTCCATTAGGAAATCCTTCAAAATAGATACACCTGGTGTTATCTTTATGCTAGCTACCTCCACTGTCACCACCTTGGTGCAAGCACTATCAGTTCGTCCAAAGATTATATAGTAACCTCTTGACAGGTTAGTCTCTCTCCTTGCCCCTCTTTTCTCAATATATCATCCAGTGTGATCTATTTAAAACAAAAATTGTTTTAGGCCACCCTTCTCAAAACCCTGCAATGGCTGCCCATATCACCTGCATTCCTTGAACACATCAGCATGCTCCCTCCTTAGGGCTTTTACTCAGGTTTCCAAAGCTCAGCATACTCTTTCCCTCTTTAGCCTCTCAAACCGTTCCCTCATCTCCTTCAAGTCAGCTCTCAACTTTCCCATGAGGCTTGTCCTGACCACCCTATTTTACAGGGCATCCAGCTTTCTCTTTTTGGGACTCCCAGTTTTACCCTAACCTACCTTTTTTTTACCATATGCTTATCACCTTCTCATATACTAAAGAAATGCATATTCTATATGGTAGCCATTAGCCACATGTGGCCCTTTACATTTTAATGAACAAAAACTAAATAAAACAAAAAATTTAGGTTCTCAGTCACACTAGGTCACATTTCGAGTGTTCAAGAGTCACCTGCAGCCGGTGGCTACTGTATTATGGGGGTGGGTGAAATGGATGAAAAGGATCAAAAAGGTACAAATATCCATTTTTAAAGTAAATCATGGGATGTTATGTACAGCATGGTGTCTATAGTTAATAATACTGTATGGGATGTTTGAAAGTTGCTAAGCAGCTATATCTTAAAGATTCTCGTCACTAGAAAAAAATTGTAACATTGTATGGTGATGAATATTACTTAAGACTTATTGTGGTGATCATATCACAATATATACAATTATCAAACCATTATTTTGTACACCTGAAACTAATATAATGTATGTTATATCTAAAAAAAAAACTATTGAATCTCTCTGCTCTAGAATTTACTGATATATTATGTTTAATGTTTACTCTCTGTCTCTCACATGCAAGAATTTAAACTTTACAAAGGCAGAGGTTTCTCTCTTATTTTTATTTACCGATAGGAACCTTGCCTAGAACAATGCTTGGCACATAGTAGGTGATCAATAAACATGTTGAATAGAATGGAATTACCATTTTATTTAAAATAATTAACTGAATTTCTGTTTCAATTCACAAAATAAATTATTATATTATTATTGTTATAAAATGTTTACAGCTAACATTTTTTTTAATGCTTATGTGCTGGGTCTGGCACCACACTAGGTCTTTCAAGTGGCTTATTTCATTGAATTCTTGTAATAGCTGTGTGTGTGTGTGTGTGTGTGTGTGTGTGTGTGTGTGTGTGTGTGTGTGTGATCCTTATCTTATAGATCAGAGAATGGGCATTGGGAGGGTTAGTGGCCTGGCCAGGGACACAAACCAGCTTATTGGTAGGGCCAGAATTAGAGAAAATCACTGCCTTGAAACTAAGGCATAAACAACCAGTAAAAGCTCACTTTATTTTCTTCATGTTTGTTGTTGTTAAGGTGATAGTTACTGGGATTTAATCATTTTAAGAAGCCAGGATAAAGGTGCTGATAATAAGAAATCCTTAAGACTGTTTCTTGAATGCCAGGCACTCTGCTAAAGCCTTTACATGTGTTATCTCATTTAATTCTAACACAAATTCGTTGAGGTAGGTACTGTTTATAGTTTAAAACAAAACAAAACAAAATGAAACATGACTAATAAATGACCCAGAGGGAATATGAGCATGCCTCCCCATCCCCCATCTCCATGAGAAATTTGTTCTTCAGAGAAAATATATTCTTCAAAAAGAACCTATAGATAATTGATAGATATAACTGAAATAAAGATTTTTTTATTTGCTTTATTACACTCTTTCCAAGTCATTCTGTGTAAGATTGAGCGGCTTTCATGAATGCTTTCTACATTGAGTCGAGAGCAGTGCTTCTCCATCCACACTGTACACTTGAATCACTTTAAAAAAATACTGATGTCTGAGTCCCATTCTGAGATTGCAGTTTAATTAGCTTGGGATACCGCACAGACCATGCAATTTTTAAAAGTTCTTTGGGTAATTCCGATTTCTAACTATGGTTGAAAACCAGTGGTATGTGCCAGTGGTCCGCACACTTGTTTGCACATTGGAATCACCTGGAGTGCTTCAAAAACTCCTGATGCTTGTGCCCCTCCCCAGAGATTGTGATTTAATTAGTCTGCTCTGTGGCCTTGAGTTTGGAAGGTTTACGATTCCCAGATGATTCCAATGTGGAGATGAGTTTGTGGACCTCTGGTTTATGCTGTGGTTTTCAACCGGGTTTGCATATTAGAATTACCTGAGGAACTTTTAAGGCTCCCATTACCCTGGCTTGCATGTTCTCCAATTAAACAATCTTTGGCAGTGGACCTAGGTGGCAGGAGTTTTTGACGCTCTCCAGGTGATTGCAGTGTGAAGCCAAAGGTGAGAGCTGCAGATTTCTTCTTTTTCTCTCCTCTGTACTTTTGGACCAATTCAGAATAGTACTTGAGAAATGAAGGGGAAAATGATTGGTTTAGAAGAGGCTTTTCTTTAAGTAGATTTACTGAGTTAATTTTCTTAGTCCAACATGAAAGAATGCAGAGCTAAGCAAATTAAAGAAAGTAATATAGTCTGTGTTTCAAATAATTAGCTAACAAAGTTAGTTTTGCCTGCTTGTATTGACTAGAAGTAGTAAAACCAGGGATGGAGTTTGTCAGTGCTGAGCTGATTAAGAAGGGAATGTTCAATGGTGAGACGCCCAGTTGGAAGAATGCACAAGAGGCTGACATGAGAATGAAACGGCAGATACCAACTTTATTATGGGGAGTGCACTTCTGTTGCGAGAAGTGTAGTTTATTATGGAGAGTGGGCTCTGCTCTTCTTCTGCTTCCTTTCTTCTGCTCCCCTTCTGCTCCCCTTCCGCTCTCCAGGGAACCTCATGGCTCCACACATATCAGAGTACAATAGCAGCAATCAGCCACACAGTCCCTACCTTGGAGAGACAGGAAACTATAGTGATACAATAAGCTGAATTATGTTTACATATTTTAGGTGCAGGTGCCCTACTGCACTAATGTAACGTTCTAAATCCAGGGTCCTATTCCTATCTGTGAGCCTGGATCACAGCCAGATCTGGGACCAGCCAGGCCTGGGACCCACAGGATTGCTGACTGATTTTTCTGTTTCAGTAATTATAATTTTTCATTTCCCTTTGTCCTTTGTTTTGTATTACTTGGCTGGTATCAAAAATAAATTTGCCCTCTAAAATCAACCATTAAGAAAAATTAAAGTTTTTCAATTAAGAACAATAAAAGTGGTTATTTTCTCTCTGTGCCTTATTGAGCTTGTTCCTTTTCACTGTGTTCTCTAGGAGTACCAGGTGTTAAAGAAGAACGCTTTGAAGAAGGAATGACGGTAAAGCACTGTGCATTGTCCCTTGTGGGAGAACCCATCATGTACCCAGCTATCAACAGGTTTTTGAAGCTACTCCATGAGCATAAAATTTCCAGTTTCCTGGTCACAAATGCACAATTCCCTATGGAAATCAGGTGAGTGGTCCAGCTAATTATGCTGCTTGAATCTGTGTTTGACTGAAAAGTAAAACTAATAGGCATTAATATATTAAAAAGGAATTTATTAATTACTAACTACATACAGATGTTGGCTTTTTGGGACCAGAGATGGTCCTGCTCATAAAAAATCTCTTCTGTTAGGACAGATAACATTAATAAAAGGCATAGAGGCACAAATAAATTGCTGGGGGAATTCAAAGGAGAATGCCGTTTTTTTCCATATGGAAGAGGTAAGGTAAAACTTCTCAGATAAGCCATTATTTAATTTGGATTTTAAAACATGGCTAGAATTACTACTTAGGAAGGTAGGAAACTGTAGTAGTAGTTGTTGTTGTTGTTTTTTAAATAAGAACCTCTTGAGAAAGATGAATTAGGGTATTTGTGATATCATTATATAAATATAGTTCATCTGGGACACAGAGTGTGGGAAAGAGACTGACAGCTGGAAATTAATTTGGAAAGGTTGGGAATAGATTGTAGAGAACTTCAAATGCTGTTCTTTAGAAAGCTCTCACTTTCTGCAGAGTAATCTGCTAACTTGGTGTAAAGTGGGAGAGCCAAGAAGCAAGAAACTGGATAGGAGGTTATATGTTTGTTTAAGTAAGAGTTACAAGTATGAAAATGAGACAGTGAGAACGAGGAGTCTTGAAAAAGATATTACTGAGGCATAATTGATAAGCTCAGCAAACTATTTGTGTGGCTCTGAGAATCCTGCATAGAAGAGGACTAAGTGCTGACACAGAGGGTTCCAGCTACGTTGATTGCTAGCATTGTAGGGCCCCGTAACATTAGAGAGATCATGTAAGGAAGGAGTAAGTAGATTTAGGAGATGAGATGATGAGATTGGTTTGGATGACAGAGAGAGGGCTCTCCAGAAGGAGATGACCATCTCCTGGGACCTGAAATGACCTGTTTTGGCATTATACTTGATTGATGCACATGTTACAGTACAGAAAACATTATATTTCACTTAATTATTCACCTGTGCTTTCCCCATTTGACTGCAGTTTCCTTGAGGCCAGTTAACCTTGTTTATTTATCCTTATTCCACTAATATAGCCTGGCACACTGTAGATGCTCAGTGGAGATGGCTGGTGAAATATTGGGGACAATGACCTTTTTTTTTTTTTTTTTAACTCAAATTTGTTTTGTAAATACTGACCAGTAAGGTATAACATGAAAAAAACGAGAAAATAATTGTCAATATAAAGGACTTATTTTTAGAAAGAATGATCATGCACACATGCATGCATGAAGATTTAAAATTTAACATTATAGGAAATCAAGGAGTTAATTAGAATTATTGTATACCTGGTAATAATGTGAAAATCATATTTAGTGACATTGTCACAAAGATGGCCAATGCATTACTCTTTGAAGTTCTATTAAAAGGTAAAATTAAAAGGACAATTTTTTTTAAGTGTGTAAATTTTGCTTAAAGTCAGCATTACTTTTTAAAAACTTTTGTTAGGTTTAAACCCCTTGACTTTGCAGATGGCTTATGAGGGAGAAGTTGGGATAGAGTGGTGTTGAGGTATACATTCATGCGCTGCTTGATGACAGGGGTATGTTCTGAGAAATGCAACATTAGGTGATTTTGTCATTGTGAAAACGTCGTAGAGTACACTTACACAACCTAGATGGTGTAGCTCACAGTACACCTAGGCTATATGGCATACCACTGTCATATATGTGGTCTGTCATTGACCAAAATGTTGTTAGGTAGAGTGTGGCTGTATACGTGTACACATGTATATAAACAAGAGAGTCTATTCCAAATTTAAGACATATATGCCTAAAAATAATTGAATCTGCTAGGGTGGGATGTAAAATGATAACCAGAGAAGATGATTCATAGTTTGATCATGCATGGTATTCCTTGCAAATGGAATAAGGAAAATTGTAGAGAATTAATAAGATATCTACTTAAAAGTGTCCAGTAAAACGCCTGGCACATAGTGAACATTAGGTAGATGTTTTTGGATCTCTCTTTTCCATTCCTGCTGATGAGTCTTCCTTGTCAGCAGGAGGATCATGATATAACAAGACATCAGTACTAGTCTTGACCACCATCAATAAACAAATGGGATGTGATGGCCTATGGTTACAAATAAATCCTAATTGACTAAACCAGTCTTTTAGTATGGGCACTGATAAATTAGAAGGGACGTAACAAGGAAGAAGTGAAGTGAAAGGAAATAGGAAATTAGCAATTTTCTCCAATCTTGAACAAAAATGTTTTTAAAGGTGCACCCTATGAGGAATACTCAAGAAAGAAGGAATCCCCAGAAACGAGAAATTATTTTTTAAAAAAACATTTTTTTTTGAAGCCACCTTCTGACTGCTAATGTTAAGGGTACCATTGGTTCAGGGAATTTCATTGCTTTCTTAGTTATATTTTTTCCTTGGCATAGGAGATAACATATAGAAAGTAGCCATTTTAGGTTTGGACCTTAAAGAGTTAGCATGTCTTATCAATTATAATATCTATCTAGACATAGAGAAAGATACAACCAAAGCTGAGATTGAGAGATTAGTACTAGGCTCTGGGAAGAATTTCAGAAAATTGAAACTCTGACATAGATGGATTGAAGACCATAATCTCTAGATGTACCTTTCTCTGAAGAGTAATTCTGGGAGTAATGTGAGTGCCCCAATATAAGGCAACCCTCCTATCCCCACATTTCCCCTAGTGAAAGATGTGAATGTTCAGAAAAAAATTATAACAAAAGCAATGTGATTTGCTATACAGGATACAAAAATGTGTCATAAAACAACACGTTTCAAATACTCTAGACCATGCTCCTCTAAATGCAGATAATATTTTAATTTTGTGAATTAGGAGCATTCTAAATACCAGTTGTCTTTGGTGTCTTAGTTTCTTTCAGAAAAACCAGGCTTATAGATTTACCAGTAGAGCACAGAAGTCATGAATTTTAGAAATTACCCCTAATGTTTATAGTGCTAATTCTACACAGCAGGTAAGCTCATTCAGTTTAGTTATTAGGTGAGCTTTTTGCAACTATTTTATCTTTCAGCATACTCTATGAAATAATAATATTTTCTGGGTGGTTGTGTAGTTTATTAGTTTTTATTAAAGAAAATTTTTTTTCTAAATTACCATAATGCTTAACTTACACTGTGATATCTTTTGAGGAGAAAATTGACTTTGCCAGTGGGCTTCCTTTGACCCACAAGCAAGCATTTACATTCAGGCCAGTCACCCTCTCAGGATATTTTACTTTTCCTTAAGAGGATTTCAGTCTCCCCTCAAGCTCCGAAGCATCTGTCTCTTTGCCAACAGTTTCCAACCTAGGGAAATTATTACAGTGAGTGGTCCTTGAGAATTTATGGAATGTAGAAGCAAACACCTTAGGCAAATAAGAAAACTGTTACATTTTTAGTAGCTTTATGTTCTTGTTTGTCAACTCAGAGGCTAATGAAAAGTGACAAGGATGTTTATGACATTTAGTGTTAATAATAAGGCTGATACTGATTAGACAATAAAAGCCATTTCCCTTAAGGAAAAGCCCTTTTAGTTCTACCAAAAGAAATCTTTTGTAATGGTAATTTTTATATGCATATAACCAATATACTGTAGCATATATTAGGTATCTTTTGCTAATACTACTCTCCTCAAAATTGAGTCACTCAAACTAACAACCATTTATTTAGCTCATAATTCTGGATTGGCTGGGAAGTCTTTTGGCCTTGGCTGGCTTTGCTGGTCTCATTGTTGTTCATATTGCTAGACAGTTGGTGGATCTGCTAGGCCTACTGGTTTATGATGGCCTTAGCTGAGACAGCTGGGGCCTCTATTCGTGTAGCCTCTTATCCTCCAACAAGCTAGTCTGGACATCACATATTGGCAGGATTTCAAAGAGCAGCAAGAAAGGGCAAGCCCCAGTACACAAGCGTCTTTCAAGCCTCTTCTTGAGTCATATTTGCTCACTTTCTATTGACCAAAGCAAGTCACATAGCTAAGCTTAGAGTCAGTGAGAGGGTACTCAAAGCTACAGAGCAAGGGAGCATAGATACAGGGAAAGGAGGAATTTATGGCCATATTTGCAGTATACCATGTAGTATAATACACTGTACTTGTCAAGGAGGATAGGCATAGAACCTGTTGGGATTCAGTATTTTTCAGGAACTAAATTAAAAACAAATTATAATTATGTGGGATGGCCATAGTGTTGTTAAGACCATGTAAGTCAAACTGGCAGATGATAAGAAGTAGGTTTTATTTCTCCTATACCATGTTTAAAATTTTTTCTTCTTTGAACCACATTTAAAATCCAGATATTTTACATGAAATCTGAGTACAGACTTTTGAAAAAAGAAACAAAAATTGTCAAGAAGTACTATTTTACAACATCAGAACATTTCACTTTTGTCTGTTTCTTTTACTCACACATACAACACAAATGTGTGGGTTTTCCACACCCAGCAATTTTCCAGTTCTCTGCAGACACCAACTGGGTGTTCTATAATTCATTTCTAACACCAACTACCTGGAATTAATGTAGACCACATAGGATTCCCTACAAGATTGCCCCACACTTCTGACCCCAATCACAAGTTGCAGGCTGCCTTCTGTACTTCTGACTAATTGTAAATTGGGGCTTACTATAATCTCCCTCCTCAAGTTTGATAATTTGTTAGAAGTACACTCAGTACTCAGGATAAATAGTTTACTTACTATTACAGGTTTGTTATAAAAGATACAACTCAGGAATAGCCAAATGGAAGAGACTCATGGGACAAGGTATGGGGCAGGGGGCTGCACTTCCACACCCTTTCTGGGTGCACTGCCCTCCCAGCACTTCAGTGTTTTCTCCCACCTGGAACCTCTCTGAACTCCATCATTTAGGAGTTTTTATGGAGATTTCATCACATTGTCAGTATTGATTAAATCATCATACATTGGTGATTAGTTCAGTCTTTAATCCATTTCCCCTCCTGGAGATTGGGGTGTGGGACTAAAGTACCAATCCGTGCCACGTAACAGGAGGCGAGTGTCAGGTGAGTGAGCAAAACTTCATCTGAATTTGCAGCTGCTCCCCAGTGCTAGCATCACCGCCTCAGCTCCACCTCAGATCATCAGGCATTAGATTCTCATAGGAGCACCACCAGTCCATGGTGTCAAAAAGGTTGGGGACCGCTGCTCTGATCACATGCTGGCAACTAGCACTTATCCTTTGACTATTTAGAGGCCCATAAGAGTCACTTCATTAGTATAAGTTATGGTCTGGTTGAAAGAGGCTTATTATGGATAGCAAAACCACTTCTCCTCTAACCTCTATTGCTCAGAAAATTCCAAGGGTTTTAGGAATTCTGTGCCAAGAATTAGGGACAAAAAAATATTACACCAACAAATGGTTATCTTCTCAGTGTAGCTTCTGACAAATGTGAAAAAAAGGTTTGTGCTTTTCAGTTTGCCACGCACTACCATTTTGTCATCTCCTCAGCTCTGAGGCTGTGCTATCTGCTACTTGTCAGAGGCATTGCACTGTTGATTCTCTTATAGCAGAGATAAAATGGAACATTTGTTAAGAAAATATTAAACATACCAGGAATATAAAATAACAATTCAAAATTTATAAAAACTCAAATACATAATCTCAAAAGTGATAGAATTACAAGGATAAGTAGTGAATTTTTAACACATTTTTCAAACTGATATAAAGGCAAATCAAAATCAGCAGCAGTAGTGAAGATCTGAACAACTAAATTAACAAATTTAGCCTATATTACAGAAAGAGAACATTGAAACCAGAAACTTTGTAATATAAAATTCTTTTCAAGAGAACAGAACGTGCTCACAGAACAATTACCAAATGGTTGTTTTCTGGGCATTATAGCAAGTTCCAACAAAATATTGAAATCATGTAGAACGTGATATCTGAACACAATGTAATTAATTTGTAAATCAGTACAAAAAGATAACTGGAATATTTCAATATGTTTGTAATTTAAACAATGTACTTCTTATTTGCTTATGGGTCAAAGAAGAAATCAGGATGGACATAAAATATTGTGGTGAATGATGATGAAAATAAAAACAAAACTTGTGTGTTAGATGTCAGCAGGAATAGCAGAGTACAGACCTTCAAAAACCTGTTTCTTTATAAAAACTATGAGAACACTGGCAAAAATGGTCAGAATCAACTTTTTCTTAACTTAGGTACATAGCAATCTGAGGAGCATTTATTCTAGAAAAACGGCTGAATTTCAGTGAGAACAGTAAGTGTTGCTATTTCATTCCAACTTCCCCAGCTCTGCAGTAGCCTTAAAAACTGATAGCCTACTGTTATGGTATAAAGCAGCAGCCTGGTAGCTAGTGGAATGGGCAAGGACAGAATTGGAACTCCTTCAAAGTTCCATTTCCAGGAAATGTCATTATATGGCTATATGGCTTATGTGACAATTCTCTAGAACCCCTCACTCACAGTGGTTGCCTTTATTTGAAATGACTTAGAGTTTGTCCAGTGAAATAGCTTTTTTCTTGGTGTTTCTCACAGATAATTATTGGCAATTGTATAACTTCACAGCTACCTGGGACAGTAGTAACAGCTTTGGCAAATAAGACTTAACCAAGAAACGTAAAAGGAAAAACTGGGGAATGAGATGTTTATAGGGAACTTTGAAAACACTCTAGCATGTTCCTAGGAACCTAGAAGACTAAACACCTGGGCAGGGCTGTGGGCAGGCCAGGAAGGACTTGAAAAGCTTTATTCTATCATCTCTGCCTGATACTGATGTCTTGAGAAAGCATACAGTGAAAACTAAGTCGGAGTTGTCACCTGCCTGCCTGATCATTGAAGGCATATCCCAACACACCTGCAACAAAGGCTGGGAGACTTATTGCTTGAAGGCATTTCAGGATATCTCTGTCCAGTCATTACCTGACCAGTTAACTTAGTGGCTAGAAGCAACAAAAATACAGAATTTACCAAATTAGTTCAGCAACAAGCAGGGGGAAAATTGAGTTGAGAGTTATATGATTTATAGAGTTGTCACATAATATTATTTTAAATGTGCAGTTTTCATTTTTAAAAAGTCATGAAATAGACAGTATGGTCCATACATAGTGGGTAAAAAACAGCTGATAGAAACTGTCCCTTTTTTAGATTTCCATATATAAGTGAGTTCATTTAGTATTTGTCTTTCTATGCCTGGCTTATCTTACTTAGCATAATGTCTTCCAGGTTCATCCATGTTGTTGCAAATGGCAGGATTTCCTTCTTTCTCATGGCTGAATGATATTTCTCTGTATATATGTACCATATTTTCTATATTCATTCATCTGTAGACAAACACTTGTTTTTTCCATGTCTTGGCTATTGTGAATAATGAACATTAGGTTGCACATATCTCTTTAAGGTATTGATTTCATTTTTTTTGGATACACACACACAGACACACACACACACACACACACACACACACACACACCCAGAAGTGGGATTGCTGGATCATGTGATAGTTCTATTTTTAATTTTTTTGAGGATCTTCCATACCATCTTCCATAGTAATGTTACCAGTTTACATTCCTTCCAGCAGTGCACAAGGATTCCTTTTTCTCTACATCCTCATTAGTACTTATCTTTTTGAAAATAACCATTCTGCCAGGAGTGAGGTTATATCTCATTGAGATTTTGATTTGCATTTCCCTGATGATTAATGACGTGGAACATCTTTTTGTGTACCTGTGGCCATTTGTGTATCTTCTTTGGAAAAACGTATATTCAGGTCTTTTGCCCATCTTAAAATTGGATTATTTGTTGTTATTATTCTTATTATTATTTTGCTGTTGAGCTGTACAGTTTACATATTTTAGATATTAATTTGCAAATATTTTTTCCCATTTCGTAGGTTTTCATTTTGTTGATCATTTATTGTACTGTGTAGAAGATTTTAGTTTGATATAGTTCCACTTATTTATTTTTGCTTTTGTTGCTTGCATCTTTGGAGTCATATCCAAAAAATTGTTGCCTAGACCAAAATGTCAAGGAACTTTTCCCTATGTTTTCTTCTGGGAGTTTACAGTTTCGGGTCTTATATTTAAGTTTTTAATTTATTTGGAGTAAGTTTTTGTGACTGGTGTACAATTCAATGATTTTTTTTCAATTATAGCTGGCATATAATAATATATTAGTTTTAGTTGTATAGCATAGTGATTAGAAATCTATATAACTCACAAAGTGATCACCCCAATAAATCTTGTAATCCTTTGCCTCCTTACATATTTATTACAATATTATTGACTTCTGCCTAGGAGAAAGCCTTGCCTCTGGCTCTTGTTCTGACAACTCAATATTCCCATGTAAGTTCCTGGACCCCTGAAGCAGCCAACCCGGTGATAGCACTCCGAGCAAGCAAGTCCATCACTGTGAAAGTTCAGTTGCAACCTCTTTAAGAGGAATGTCTGTACTTTTCAGCTGCAGCTGTCACAGCCTTTATCTCATTCAGATGCTTGGGACTGGGCAGCCTTGCATCTCTGCCCCTCCTACCTCCTTCCATTGTAGGGTGATTTCTTATTTCTTTCCCTAGTTGTAGGGCTTCTGTTAATTCAGACCCCTGTTTGCTTCATAGTTCTGTCACAACTCTGACATTGTCACAAGAGGAGACATACAAAAGCCTCTACTGTCTATGCCATCTTGCCCAGTCCTCCCTAGAGATTCTGGTTTTAATAGTATTGGAAGTTTGGGCCACTCAGTTACTTTTTTGTCCAATAGAAGCATTGAATTTACTATTTAATCACTTGATTTCTTAAAAAATAAATCTTTTTTTTCTTTTTGTAGAGAATAGTATACCTACAGAAAGGAAAAGGGAGAGGGATTTTTATGTCCAGATTACAATACATTTTTAGATATGATTATTCCTAACTCAGAGTTTTAAAATTAGCACGATGAAGGGTCATCACAAAAATCATATCAAGATTAACTGGACATTTTCACTGGGAATTGGGCTTAGGGTTGTATATCCCTTTGTGGTATAGTCCTCTTTAATTGTTCTCAGCAGCAATATGAGGTTCTCAAGCACAGGAATTATTGTGATGATTTTAGGATATAACATTCTCTTGCTTTTGGAGAGCTAAAATGATGCTGTCTCTGTATAGAATAGACAAATGACCATGCTGGGAGCCTCATTGCCTGTCCTGGGGAATAGAGGTCAGTAGCAAGCACAGATAAGATCCCTGAGCTCAGAAAGTTTCTCTTACGTTTCTTTTATTGCTTTTGAGCCCTTTAAGAATGCACCTAATTCCTAGGGACTTTTCCTCTTTTCCATTCTTTTTCTGCTCCTTGGCAAGAGATCTATAAAATTCCCTGATTATAGCACCTCAGACATTTAGTATTAACAAAAATTCCTTATTGATACTGTCAGTGTCCAGGGCTTCTTCTTTGGCAAATGATGGAGGTTTGTAAAATAACTATTGCCTTTGGAAGTTACTGTTCTTAAATCTTAACGGAGGCGTAGTAAAAAGGTCAGGCCAGTTCCCATTTTTCATCAGGCAGCTTTATGACAAAGCCCTTTAAGCATCAGATGATGAAAGCCAACAGTATCCATTAAGACAATCTTTTTTATTTTTATTTTTTGTGAAACATAAAGTCCTTTTAAAGTAGCATGACTTGTTTGTTGTTAAAGAGGCACTCAGCAAAATGATGATAAGACAAAATGCTGCAGCATCACAGTATGCTGTTGTTTTGCATGTTTAATAATTGCTGACCTTTCTTTGCTCAGTAGTGACACATTAGTGAGCTTTCAAGGATTATCTTTGTATCTCAGCATTGGAGAGAGATTAAAGTAGTGAGAGCCTACTAATATTTTAATCACTTCTTTCCTGACTTTGGTCAGAGCTTCTTCACTTTTAATAACTTTGGGTTTAGACCCTTTGGATTTTTCCATATGTTATGAAGCCAGATCATTACAATCATTTGTTTGGCCTATGTGCCCTTAAAAGTTATGTCACCCAAAGTCAACAATATCAACTAAAAAGTAGCTTTTAGTGTCTGTATGGCTGGATAAAAAGAAAAATATGGTTCCTGTACTTAAGGAGCTTACACTCAAATATTGATAAAACTGATTAATAGCTATAAAAAGCACATAAACCACTTCGATGGTGCATTTTATGGCATATGAATTATATCTGTTTTAAAAAGCTGCATAGACTTTGAAACAAAAAATGTATAAATAACATTCTAGGGGTAAATACAAATTGTGGACTAGTTATAGAAAATTAATAGTGGAAGAATTTGGTCAGAGAATTATTAAGGGGGAATTTTCTTCTTTCTAGTTCTAAATTTATTGAAAAAAATGAATTATGAGACCCATATGAAGACAGAACAGAGAGGCTTTGGAAAAAGTACAATCTGGACTTAAAACAAAACTGGCAAGAAATCTAGTAGATAAGGTTGACATTATGAAATGAGTCAGTGAATTTGAGAGAAGTGGAAAATAAGTGGTATTCATGGAAACTGATTAAGAAGGCAAAGAAAAATAAGAATCTACTACTTAGATTTCCCTTCTGGAGTTCCCTTCCTCCCTCTGCATTGCTTAAAGCTCACTGAATAGGTCTTTTATGCCCACACAGGCTTGACTTTAAAACCCACTCCTGCTCTCAGAGGCATAGATGAGGCTTTATGCCCTTCCAAGGTGGCTTGAGCTTTTGGGGTTTCTTGTTCCTTAGAAAACTTCCATCAGTGAACTGATGATGGGAGGTGACTCATTAACATACACCCCCACATGGCTTGTGATTTCAGCTGTATAAATTTTAAGTGTCAGCATGGGGAAATTAGGTGTGACAGACCCTCTAATTGTGCTGGGCTGATGGTGCCAAACCTAAAACTAGATCTTGTGGTTTTTTTTTTTTTTTTCCACTAAAACCTAGTGTTTGAAGAAGAACCAATTTTAAGTAATTGAATGTTTTCAGTTTATTAGGGATGATGTTTAGTCATTTTTAAAAATAACTGATAGCCCATTCTGTTATATTATTAAATCATTTTTTCAGTCTTCTGGGAGAAGTAGAATCCTCTAGACTTAGTGAAATGTTTAATCACCATATCTATTACAGATTGTAAGTTTTAAATCATGAAAAGCCTGACAAAGGTATAATTTTATTTTTTTATTGTTGTGTTGTTGTTGTTGTTTAAATTTTAAATTACCAAGGAACCTCACACCAGTTACCCAGCTATATGTCAGTGTGGATGCTAGCACCAAGGATAGCCTGAAGAAAATCGACCGCCCACTCTTCAAGGATTTCTGGCAAAGATTCCTCCACAGTTTAAAAGCCTTGGCAGCAAAGGTAAGAATGATGACATCTTTAAAAGAAAAAAATAAATGAAGTAGAAAGAGGTTATTTTCCTTTCTTTCAAAAAAATAGACTAAAATCTTCAACTTTCATTATTTAATAAATATTTACTGAGTTCTTAAGTTCGCAGCACTCTGCCACATGTGTATTTGCCCTTCACGTG
Organism: Macroglossus sobrinus; assembly: GCA_004027375.1. NCBI lineage: Eukaryota > Metazoa > Chordata > Mammalia > Chiroptera > Pteropodidae > Macroglossus > Macroglossus sobrinus. Next base: position 211,629 of record PVKZ01002500.1, read on the forward strand.
TATAGGGAGAGAATAGTAGTACATAGCAACCCTAGAAGAGGTGTTCGCAAGTAATATATGTTTAAGTATGAAGTTAATTTTCCTGAATTCCTAGAACCAAATTTCAACCTGATAAAGTACGTATCCTCAGAATGTCCAAATTTAATATCTTTTCCTACAGACATTTACCCCTTCTTACATGTTCTGTTATGGCATACTTACTTTCCATTTTTTTTAGAATTAAAGTCAGCTTCTGGTTCTTCTTTTCCTCACATCTCAATAGTTGGTATTTTCTGTTTGTTATACTTTTCTTCTCTTATAGCCATTTCCTCTTTTCAGTTCTCTTTGTTTCTGCCCTGAAGTTCTTCACATTGTTCCCAAATCTGACTGAAAATGAGAATCACTATGGAAGCTTAAAAAATTACAGTTTCCTATTTCTAGTGGGATTTGAGAATCTGCATTTTTAACATCCCAGATGACATGCTCTACAGCCAGTTATGGGAGTCACTGACTCAGAAAAAACTCCTGTTCTCTCCTTTGTCCAGTAGTTACTTTGGCATCCCTAACCTTCTGTCCCTACTGCACATTTCTGGAGTTATTGTTCATGATATTCCCAGGAATGCTGTACTTCCCTACTGATGTTGCCATTTCTGCAGATGTGCCCTGCACTTAGTTTCTGAGCCTTTGGTTACCTCTTTAAAGCCTAGAATGTCCTTTCCATGTCCTTGACTTGTAGAAATTCAGTGCAACCTTCAAAGGCTCAGCTGCATTGCTGTCTCTACCGTGAAGCTTTTTCCAGTTGCAATTAGTTGCTCCTTTCTCCATTTCCAAGTTTTATATCTATAAAATACTTATTTCTTCTGTTTTAGCCTAGCCTCTTTCCCCAACTGGATTTCTTACTTATGTCTGAGTTTCACATGATGTCTGGCACAGTGCATTTTATGGTATTTGATATATATAGTGGAAACTCTCTAGAGTTTTGTAGTGGTAAGATGTACTGTATACATTTTCTGACTCTTTGACTGATTAAATCCCCCCCCCCCCATTTTATGCTTGAGAAGTTTAATCAATGCCTTTTTTGTCAACATTGATATTATTTATGAAATGGAAAATAGGCATTACTTTGGTTTCTGATCTATCTTGGGTTATTTATAAAGCTGGCAGGTTTTGATGCTTCTTAGGTTCCTAAAATCTCTGTCTTTGGACTTTACCTTCAGCCATATCCTCTTCACTTGTTAAGACAATAAGTAGAAGATACATGGCATAAAAATTGGAATGGATTTGGATGGAAGTAAACAGCAGGAGCTGCCACTGTCAGACACATCTGAGATTGTTATCTTTACTGTATTCTGAGTCAGTATGGAAGATGAGAAGTAGGCATTAGCAAAGTGGCTTAATAGCTTGCTTTTTCTCTTTTGACTAAGTTTTCCATAGTGACTGCTTATCTTAAAGCTATAAATCTTTAGATGTCCAATTCAATTGTAAGTATTCTGGGTTGACTCACTGATAGTAATGCAGCAATTTAAAGTTCTACAGTATTTTTTAACCTTAGAACTTCTTACATATGACATCATTATTATGTCCATGTAACACTAGTTGAAAAAATTGCCTTGGGCTATTTAAACTATCTGCCTACAGATTAGGGCAAGTGCTTTCTAAGCATTTTGTAGCAATTAGAGTTTATATTTCTCATTCTTGTATTGTTTATGTTATCATTTAAGAAAGAAGATTTGTGGCAGGAAGCTGCTCTTTAAATAACAAGTTTTCTTTAACTCAAACAGTTATTTCCTTTTGAATATTTGATATTATTGGTATAGTAGATACTTTCAGGTAACATCTGTTTTACTATTGTTTAACACTCAAAAATAAAACTTGTATGTTGCAACTATATTAGTTTGGGTGAAACATATTATTACTATAATCTGATATAATGAGTTTTTAAATAAAAACTTTAAAATAAAAGTGCCATTTCAGATATGTCAGTTAGAACACCCATACTGTTACCTTCTGTTACTTGTTTAGTTTTTTAGTATACCTGAGCAAGGAAAAGCAGTTGAAGAGAATATTTTGAACTTTATAAACAAGAAATTTTGATTTGTCTCAAGAGTTTCAGCCTATTTATAAGCTAGTGCAACACAAAAATGCAGAAGAAGGTAGCATTTTTTTTTAACTCAACAAATATGTTTACATTTCCAGATCTTTATCCTTTGTCAGAATTTTTCTTTTCAAATATGAGTAGAGAAATATATTGGTACTTGAGTATATGGGGCTAAAAAGCAATTCCGTCTAGATAAACAGCAAGAATATGTTAGCTTCAATTTCCATCCATAACAGCTACTTGTCATACAGTCCTGTTTATAGAAAAGAGAAATCCATCTTGTATAAGACACCACTGCCTACTTTTGGCAATAGACTTTTATTAGCAGTATGGCCAAATGTGTTTCTGCTTGCACATTATGCCAAATTGAAGATCTAGTAGGAAAACTAAAATAATTAATTTTTCCCCATGTTTAAGCAATAGCATTAATATTCTTGAAACCTCATATTCGAAAATAAAAAAGACGAGAATAATTCCTGCATTATACATTCTTAGATATCAAGACTGAACATTAGCCCTCTTTCTACATGAGCATGCTCTGACCTGACATTATTGGACTAATGTGCCATTCTTAAGAAGGGCTAATGTACATTAATGAGATAGCTCAGTATCTAATATTTAAATAGGCCAGTGTATCCATGTGGCCCACAATTTTTAGATTAAAAAATGAACATTTACTGTTTGACCTTCTTATCTTTGATTATAAAGATATTACATGTTGATTATAGAAACTTTGGGTAAATAAAGAGAAATATAAAGGAGCATGGAAAGAAATTACCCATAAAATACAAGGACCTTGAAACAACCACTTTTAACATTTTGAAGTACTTCTGTTTAATCCTTTGAGATGGTGAGATAAAGGAGATTGCTTTTTTACATATGACTCAATTTTATATGCTTTTTATTATTATTAACTTTAGTCATAACATTTTTCCATGGTATTAAAACTTCTTTATGACTTTCATGTTATAAAGGCAGCTTAGTCTTTCATCTTACTCAGTATGAGATAATGTTTTATGTATATAATGTATCTAATATGTATAATACATATATATAGACCTCCATTCCTGGTTTCTGATACAGAGCAGCTAAAAACCTTGTAAATTCCTAAGTGGTTAGAGCAGCAGGATCATCTTTTGTTTTAATGCTATGAGTCTGGGTGTACTCTTGAAAGGCTCTTAGATGGGGGCTATTCATCAGAAAGATCATGCTGTAATGAGAAGCTTGAAACTTTCAGTCCCTTCTCTCCTCCCACCCACTTCTCTAGAAAAGGGAAAATGGATGGAAATTGTTAATGACCAATCATGTCTATATGGTGAAGCCACCTTATAAATCCCAAAGGTACAGAATTCTGGGATCTTCCAGTTGCTGAATACACACACAGAGGTGCTTGGAGTGGGCATGGAAGCTCCTTGCTCCTTCCCATGTGCCTTGCCCTATACATCTTGGTTTTTTGGATGTTAATCTGTATCCTTTATCATTTCCTTTTATAATAAACTGGAAACAGTAAGTAAACTTTTCCTGAGTTCTTTGAGCCACTCTAGCAAATTAACAGAATCCAAGGAGGAGATCACGGGAACCTCCAATTTATAGCTGATCAGTCAGAAGCACAGGTGACAACTTGGACTTGCGATTGACATCTGAAGTGGAGTGGAGACAGTCTTGTGAGACTGAGCCCTTAACCTGTGGGATCTGATACTATCTCCAGACACTATATCTGGTAGTAAATGTGACTAGAGGGAAAGTGTGTTTTTTCCTACTCAGTGCCTTCACAGTGTCATCAGAGATACAGGTTCCTATCTTTCTCTTGACAGTCAACATATGACTTTCATTCTGAAGTTTACTTATTAGTCCAAAATGTTTGCTAGAACTCCAGCCATTAGGTTGGCATTGCAGCCTTCATTTTGAACAGGCAGTACAAGGATGGGTACAATAAGGACACATTTTTTTTTTTTTAAAGATGATTTTCACAACTCTTCCATTTACATCTTGTTGGCCAGAACTTAGTCTTTTAATCACATCCTGCTGAGGAAGGCTGGGAAATGTATTCTTTTTGTTGAGTGGACTGTTATTTTTACATTGTTTAGGCTTCTGCTTATAAGGAAGAAGGGGACAATGGGTATTGGTAGGCAACTAGCTATCTGCCATCAATGGACTGAGCATTAAATTCAAATGTTAGACAGGTAACAGCAAAATAAGCCTATTAGGAAGAAGGAAATAATCAAGGTAAAAGAAGAAATCAGTTAATTTGCGGAGAAAACCTAAATATTAGGCATAGAAAGTTATTGATGTTCATTACTAAAGTAATCTCAATGGTTTAGTGGAGATAGAAGACAGATTGCATGATATTTGTAAGACGGACAGAGAACAAATGGTGTCTAAGAAGGGAAACCAAAGCCTTTGGTGCTTGTTTAGGTGGTGGTGGTAGTTGCTTGATTTGAACATGTAGGTAGAGAAGGATAGTTGATGCTTTTATATCTCAGATATATGTTTTATTTCTAATTTCTAGAATAATGGTTTCATCATTGTCCCAGGATTTCGTTATTGTGATATGTTATAAAAATAAATAATACTATTTACATTCATTCAGCACAGTGTTTTTACTAAGATTAAAAAACAAAAATCAGTAATAGTCCTAGACCCCAAATTAGAACTATGGTCACTTCACAAGGCTTATTTGAGAAGTAGAGTTATTTGTACTCTGTGCAAAAATGGGTTTTCATCTGGCAAAGGATTGGGGAGGGACAGTCCAAAGGACCCAGGTGGTTTCAAAAGACATTTTTAAAAAATGACCATCTCTTTCCATTTGTTTTTAGTTCTGTTTACTTTGAAATTCAAGTAGCATTGATGGAAAATTTTTTATCAAAAGTCGTTTGGGATTAAAAATGATTGAGATATACTTTCCCAAAAAGATATTAAGGAAGTTATCAGTTCCCCATCACTAATAGACCAGTGGGCATTTTTCCCCTCCACTGCATAGATTTTATACTTTCTAATTTTTTTTTTTTCCAAATGGAATCATTCAAGACCATTTATGTCAAGAGTTATTTTTTAATTTTTAGCTTAGATATTGCCATTTTGGAGCTTAGAATTGAAACTTTTTATGAGAATCATTGTGTTTGATTTATGAAAAGAGTTTGGAAGAAAGAGAAATTAAAGAGTGGTTTGAAGCCAATTTCTTTTGCTTATTGAAACCAGAAAGAAGGAAGCACTTTCTCAAACTGACATTTGAAGACCTTTATTAGTGCATTAGGGAAATGAGATAGTGGGAACTATGTATTCTATTTGATTTATGGCAATGTGAAGATAACTTGCTCCTCTTACATGGCCCATAAGAAGCTAGCATATGTGGCAAACATTCATTTGCCACCTTCATAGGAATGAAAAAATTGTGCCATTAGGTTCTTCTGAGATATTGGATTGAAATAAATACTATTTATATTCAATCATTTGTACTTTCATTTAGCCACATAGTGGGGGAAAAAGGGTGTTTACCTGTGACAAGTTAGAAATGTTAAAAATCATGTAAATAGAATTTGCGTTTATGAGCTTTATCTCTATCAGTTTTAGAGTTTTTCTGATGTGATATCATCTAACTTCAGAGTTTGTTAAAACAAAATAGAACAAAAACCACCCCAGCACCCCCCCAAAAAAAACCTTTCTCTTTGTTTTAAAAACCTGAAGGTTATATGTCAGTCATCTTCCTCATAACTGGTGAACTGCATCTCAAGATGTTGGGGAACTCCAAGTTCAATGACTGAAGGAAGGCTTCATTTTATATTAACAGTAAAGAGCGTTTCTGTTTTTTCCTATTCTTGACTCATGATGGAAAATTATCATATTTTGACTTTATGTACTTTGAAAATATCTGGTAGACAGTGAAGCACTGGAGAATCCTTCAGTTGTAAATCCATTTGTATATTTTAGAACCCATTACAGTTCAAGTGCATCTTCCCAGTTTTTTCCAAGGGAAAGGCACTGATTATTTTTGGACTCCTGGTTGCCTGTTTTAGGGGCTAATAGGATGTAGTGACAAGGACAAGGACAAGTAGGAAGGCTAGAGACCACTTTTTTTCCAGAATTTAATCCTTATAATCTCTATGAGAGAAATAGAGAAGTCCAGTCCACAAAACGCCTCTTGCTCATTTTTTAGATGGTTCCATTTAGTGGAGTTACATTTTGAATACAGTTGTTTCTTTACCAGAGTAAAGATAATATTCTAAAAAATCCATGTAGTAGGAAGAGTCAAGTTTGAAGAATTTTGCACATAAAGATTGAAGTTGGGAATTATAGTGAATCAGTGAAAGCCCTTCTGAATACTATATTCATTAACTAAAAGGACAAAGAAAATCATTTGAATACAGAGAATACTAATCTTACAAATCTTTAGTAATGGGTACTGTTAAATTGATATCTACCTCTCTGTTCCTTGCTTGCAGTAACATATTCAGATTCCCGACAGTTAACCACACAATAATTGCAAGTTACTTTTGTTCTGTGTTTGTTCATAGTAAACAGAGGCTTTGCTTTTTTTTATTTTTACTTTTTCCTGCATGACCCTTGACTAAATGGTTGACTTTCAGGTTCCACTATGGTTCAAGAAACCCAGAGAAATTGATGCTTGATATTAAAAGCCTGGGGATAAATTTTATTTAATCCTCTTAGTTTATAATATTTTAAAAATGTACTCCTTAGTGCAAAGAGTTAGCTACCTCTAGTGCCACTCACGGTAACTTTAATACCAGACCTCATCAGAACTTAGCAAAATTAGAATTTCCTGTCTCTTAATGGGTTCTAAAGTACATTTTTAAGGCCTGGATTTGTCCTTTTAATTCTTACTCATGACTATAATCCAAAAACCTCCACTGCTGGACTCTTTATTTTCTCTCTCTTTCTTTCTTTCTTTCTCTCTTTCTTTCTTTCTTTCTTTCTTTCTTTCTTTCTTTCTTTCTTTCTTTCTTTCTTTCTTTCTTTCTTTCTTTCTTTCTTTCT